>JAPWTK010000678.1:0-206975 GCA_029963805.1 Aromia moschata
TATATATATATATATATATATATATTTGACTTCATAGTCGTCGCATATTCAAGCCATCTGAGATATTAAATGCAAGAATTTTCAATAATAAATACAATTTTCAATCATTTAGCACAGAACAATAAATCATTTTCAAAACTGCATTAACAAAACAGAATATTTTTTTCACGAAAAAAAATCAGCACGAGAAGACCCTTTACCTATATAAGTAAATACCCTGTAGCACCGTCATAAAAAATAAGCACGTATCCTATTATCGCAGAATCGAGTTGAAAGCCTGCATTTGTTTATGTTACAACTACACATTATTTACCTTGCTGCTATATTAAATAAAGAAGTTAATGGTAAAAAACAAAAAAGTATTTGTTTAAAATCCGATATGCATGTTTTTTTTAAGGAAAGAACCAAATATGATGTCGAATATATTAGTAAGTAAATACGCAAATACGTAAATTAACATAACTCTGTTTTATTGGCAAATAATAGATTTTCCGATTTAAAAAAATAAAATCGGACTGTCCGAATATTTTTTGTAAAAACTTTCCCAAAAGGAGATGGAGTTTATTCCAAACTTTAGTGGCGTTTCAGAAGCGACTGATGATCAGTCCGGATGATCAGTTCTGATGAAACGGAAAGATAAATAATCAGTTCACGACTCGTATTAAGATGTCGCACAGTGGGGCAGAAAGAATAAAAAACTGGCCTAAAATAAAAAAATAATATTTAAAACTGTCCATTTATTTTACTTTAAAAGACCACTTATTAACATGTGAGACAACAGTCACTGTTTCAACGACGCATGGTTGGAGGGAACGGAGCACATAATTTGAACAGTTTGATAATTTGATTTTAGTTCAGTGCCTGTTGCATTGTAATAATTTGATAATGATATATTTTCGCTATGGAACCTTCAACTTCAAGTAATTAGGTAAGTACACGGTGTCAATTTGAAAAATTTCCACCATTAGTATCGCCCTTCCACTAGATTATTCTCAATACATGGTGCGTACAAAATCGACTACCTCTAAACGCCTCCAAATGCAATGTTATGTCGTTTACACGTAAATCACAGACCATTCGCTTTAACTTAACTTAAGCGAGCATGTATTGAGCAGGCCAGAGTATATTAAGGATCTTGGAGTTATCTTTGACACTAAACTTACATTCTCAAAGCATATAGACGAATGTATAGCCAAGCGCATCAAAAAATTTAGGTTTCATCTTACGCAACAGTAGAGATTTTAAGGATATTTGTACATTCCGCACGCTATTTATCAGCTTCATCCGATCTAATCTTGAATACGCTTCTGTTGTGTGGTCTCCATCCTATAACTGTTCCATAAAATCTCTGGAAAGAGTTCAACGCAGATTTTTAAATCGGCTAGTTTCATTTTGGATGGTACCCACCCAACTCGTGGTTACCCGCAGGACCTGTTTCTAAGTAAATTTAACATGAACAGCCTTATTAGCAGGAGAGTGATGTATTCAATCATTTTTTTGTACAAAGTTATCAACAATGAGATTGATTGTCTACAATTCACATCTCGCATTACTTATCGTGTTCCCAGACTAAATGCAAGAAATAATAATCTGTTTCATCTTTCAACTCCCCGCACCAATGCTTTGCAGTCGTCCCCTTTACACCAAATGCTTGTTAATTATACTAGTACAGAGCGCTCATTAGACATATTTAATTGTTCTATTCCTGAAATTAAAAAAATAGTGTTCACACCTATTTTTTAATCAGTTTGGCGTCAGTTTGTTTGTCACATTTTATTTTAATGTATTTTATGTATTTATTAATATAATGTATATATTTCTGTCTTTTCTATGTCTCATGTTATATGTTTATATTATATTATTGTGCATATTCATACATGTTTCTCTATATATACTGTTGTTATAACACAATTACACTATATAATACAATTACAGGATGAATATCATCCTGTAATTGGACTTGACCGTTGGATTGAATTAAATAAATAAATAAATAAATAAATAATATTGAAACTCAGAAATACACTTCAATGTTATTTTCACGGGGACACTTTAAGCGAATTTGCATATATTAATATTTGCAGCTTTCGTGTGCAGCTTCCAAACCCCTGGGTGGGGTAGATGGTACCTTAAAATCTTAAATGGAAAGGTGAGGCGAGTGGCACATTTTAAGGCTCGTTTAATGATCATTAATGGACCCATTTTTGGGTACCACCGTAAACTTTTTTTTTTTATTTCCCGCCAAATCAGTCAAACACACGATGTATGTTAAATAGATTTATTTGGTTGTCCGACATGCAGAAACGAAGCCCTCAGTAGAGTTTTCTTTTAATATAAATTTTTCCCATATGTAACTAACTTTATGGTGGACACTATGAATATAAGTTCTTTTTTGTATGAATCCAAATTAATGCCACGTTTGCTAGCTTCTTGCCGCACTGTGCGTCTTTTGATCATTTTCGACATTGTAGTTGAAGACACGCAAACGACGCACAGTGTGGCAAAATGCTAATCTAGGAATGCAAAAGTCTAAAAACGAAATATAGATAGATCTTTGCTATTTACAATGTCAATATAAATGTACAAAGGAACTAAAACCTATATTTTTACTTTTTATAGAGATTATTTTAAAGCAAGGCAAGCGATGAAAACTGTCAGGTTGAGCATAACGTCAAAATATGGCCTGATTTTATCGCTTCCTATCTAACGTTTAAAAGCTTAATATATATATGAGATTTCATTTGTGATAACTGTATCCACATAACTAATAAAAATATAATATTCAAAAGATATAGTTTTCTGAAATTTTAAAATATTTATTTCAAGAGGGTTTGTGTAAATTAATGTTCTATGTTTTTTTAATGAAATGGGTACTTCGAAATGCAATTCGCATGTATTCACATTAATTTTTACACATATATTAAGAATGAGGTGTATACTTTCTGTTTTTTACCAAATATGAGTGTAGCCAAATGCAGCTGAAAAAAGTCTTTTAATTGTTTCTGGAACAGTTCGCTGCTGGGAATAATTTCAATAAACAAAGAATGGCGGCGAAAATGTGTTTCACAATTTACTATTCACATTGAATCCATTAATTTCCACAATTATGTGTACTAAAAAAAGTTCAGCTCAGTTCAGAACATAATCGACGTAAGATTCGGAAAATTTAAGTTTAATTAAGCGTTTTTTCATATATTTACATATACAGGGTGTCTCAGCTTTTAGTTTACAGACTTTATCTGCTCACCCAGGATAGTTAGCAAAAAACTTTATATATAAAAGTTGCTTGAATTCATGAGGGCTATGATATTCCGTTTGACATGTGCTAGTGACCTTGAAGTTATGTCAGTGTAAATATAAGTTTTTTTTAAATACAATACCCTGTATTTTTCGACATTTTTGTATTTACCGAACAATTTCTACACATATTTCATAACATACCCTATACCTATCTTCAAACGTTTTCGAGATTTTTCAAAGTCAAACAATGATACGTGCAACATGCAATGGAGGATTAATACGCCATTTAGAAGCTGAAAATTTATTAAACTCATTGCTTATAATTACTGAAATATCCCATTGATCTGATTAAAATTACTTTTAACAATGCCTCAAAACTGACAAGGCAAACTGAAAATTATTTGTATTGTAAAATTATAGCTGTTTGACTTTGAAAATCTCGAAAACGGTTGAAGATAGGTATAGGGTATGTTACATGAAATACGTGTAGAATTATTCGGTAAATACAAAAAATGTCGAAAAATACAGGGTGTTGTTAAAAAACTTATATTGACACTGACATAACCTCAAGGTCACTAGCACATGACAAACGGAATATGTCATTTTATAGCCCTCATGAATTCAAGTAACTTTTATATATAAAGTTTTTTGCTAACTATCCTGGGTGAGCAGATAAAGTCTGTAAACTAAAAGCTGAGACAACTTATATTACCTCCCTTTTTTCCTAACTGAAAGTATCTCAGTTATTTTAAACAACTTTAAAAATATCCTTCCTTAGACTTATTTAATACATATACAATTCATGTAGTACACAATTATCTATCATTATAAACGGACATAATTTTGCCTCCTAGATAGCCAGTTTGCCCCGCTGTACGACGTGCTCTTGTCGCTTTAGCCTGGACTTACATTAGATGCAGAAACGTGCGAATGTTCGAATGTCATTTAACATGCCAATACGCACTAATGATAGTGATGCGCCCAACCTACTAAATGTCGTACAAAATGTGGTCGGAATATTGATTTAACTTCGACATATGTGAAGAGAGTAATTGAAAAATTAGAACGGATTATTGGACTGGAGGCGTCATTGGACACATACTTATAAAAATAAGGCTAGTCAAGGAGTTACTGTTACTGGTGCTCGATATCGTGACATGACAACCGTTCTTTCTGCATAAATTGGATGATATTGATGTGAACGACGTGTAGTTTCAACAAGACGGCGCCACCTGCCATACAGCCTGTGAAACACTCCAGTTACTGCATGAGACATTTCCTGGTCGTGTACTCTCTCGTTTCGGTGATAAGAATTGTCCCCCTAGATCATACGATTTAACACCATTTCATTTCTTTCTATGGGGTTATTTGAAGTCAAAGGTCTAAGTCAACAAGCCCACATTCACCTGTGCCTTGAAGGAGGAGATTCAACGCTGCATCAACGAAATTCAGTCACATCTATGGAAAATGGTTATGAAAATTTTCACCAAACGAGTGCGTATGTGCCAGCAAAGTCGTGGAGGTCATTTGCCAGATAATTTATTCCATACATAACCCTATCATATGTACTTTATATTTCAATAAAAAAAATATGTGTATGAGTTTTCTATTTAATTCAAATCTTGTGTAAATTTTGGAACACCCTTTAGTTTTCGCATGGTGTCAATTTCAAATCAGTATTCATTGTTCTACCGACGTAATTCATATTTCTTCACCAATAGGATAACTTCTATCGTTTTTCGCAATTCTCCCCCAATCAGCATAAGCTAAAGCGGAACTGACGAAATGTCTGTTATGAAAGACTCGTTTTAAATATCGGCCCTGACTAGTCTTGGTGATGCAAGAAATTTATATGCAAGATTAGAGGGTCCATCGGGATGCTAGTGATATGAATGTGTTTGTGAAATAGGGAATTAACAATTCACTATCTCAGCAGGACTGATCAGTTGCTTGTGAAACGGCACTTAAACTCACTGTATATTTTTTAAAGCGATTTCATTTACTCATTAACCACTTTTATTGTGATTATACCTTTATTGTGATGAAAAAAGTTTGGTGTGTGATTCGTGTTTTTTTTTAACCATGCAGAAACATGCGATAGAAGTATTACTTTCACACAACATTTTAATTTTAAACAATATCTTACAACACCAATTAACCACGATATTAACTCCGTCAATCTATGAACATCTCATCAAGACCCTTTAGCTAAAACACTCCCTTAAGCGCATGCATCTTTGAAATGGAAAACCCTTTATATTCAGAAACACATCTTTTGTGTGGGTTACGGATTTTCTTTCGAGGTTTAATTAAATACAATACTTTGACAAAACGAATGCCAAAAGGCAGCTGTAGCAATACATCTGCAAGTGAGTACCTTTAAGCATTGTTTCAGTATCTCACGAGAAGCTAAAATTAATTAAATTACGGATAGCCGTGTTAAAAATTCTCAAAGGGATTCATTCTGATTCACAAAGGAGTTATTTATGTATAATTATTGCTCTAAATTAACAATTAGTTTTCGGAATGTTTGTCCGCCCGCATGTGAAACTGCGTAAGAGTATCCCGCGTTCCCAATACTGAAGACTGAAGATAGGTGGTGCAATTCTGATACCAGATCCGTGTTCAGCGGAAAAAAAATACTTTGGAAACTATATATCACACATAGAGTACAGCTTAACCCCTTAACGCACATGCCCGAGCGGTACTCGGGCAAGCGTTACTGCCAAATTTGTGCATGCCCGAGAGGGACTCGGGTAGACGCAATATTTAGTTTACTTTGTGATTCACCAACGAACAGGACTCGCTACAAATTTATGAGAAGCGAGCTGACACTTCGGAAAATCACGTAACCTTGATGGCGGCTTGTTGTCATGTTGCTTTATGACTCATCGCCATATGTTTACTCTAAAAACCTAACCACTGCAGCGTGCAAGGTTTAGTCTACAACCTGATTGCCGTTGCGGATGTGTTTAGGCTTGGCGTTTCACGATTTTTTAGTTTGTGTGTTTACTTAGATTTGAACTAAGTTTTTGGAGTTATTCAAAATATTAGTAATTTTGAAAAACACCGTAAATCAGAATGTCTGAGAATACCGATGATTTTGAATACGCAGTTATCTGAAAGCGGTTCAGACGAGATTGACATTAGCGATAGTGGTATAGAATCGGATGGTAGTTCATGAAGTGGAAGAGGTCTTAGCTCTGTAAGAAGTTGGTATAAACTCAGCATACATCAGACGAATCCATCTCCTCCACCTCCTCCTTCATTTTGAATATATTTTGACTATTTTGACTACCAAAAATAATGTTTTTGGATTCACATATTTCTTATTCAGATATTTACATAGGGCGCATTCAGGGACGGTCAGCGGTCTACTTCCTGAATGGACGTGGCTGACACTTTTTTGATCTCAGCGGCTGACCAATTTACTAAGCCTAAAATATTATATATCTGAGATGCTGAACTTGACAATAATTCTATCATGATTCTCTCTGTCGTTTTATCTGTGCTGTGAGCAACTGAATTTTAACCTACTTTTAAACAAAAAGTTATAGAAAAGCAAAATATTGCTTGTTTTTAAACAAAAAGTTATGGAAAAGAAAACGAACCTTTGTTATTTAAGTGTCTTTAAGCACAGAACACGGCAGGGCATTATGAATCCATGATTCATGAAAGTTATCTATGCCATAGAACATATTATGTTTTTTAGATCTTTGCGAAACTCATACAAACGATTCAGGGAGTTTTAAGCCGCTGACTGTCAGAAAAGGCTAACTACTAACACATAGCGGTCAGCGGCTGAGCGTCCCTGAATGCGCCCATATTTATTATCAGCAATAAAAAAATTGATTTTTTTTACCGTTTTTCCGAAAAAAAAACGCGTTAAGGGGTTAATAGGGAAAATTCTTCATTTTTCTGAAGATTCTTGAGCATTTTGCTGAAGATTGAAGGGTGATTGGAATTGGAGCAATTCTGACACCGGATTCGTGCTCATCGGGAAAAAATACTTCGGAGACCATAATATATCGCATGTACATTTCAGACAACTTTTTTGTGTGGGGGTGTAATTTGTATATTAATAAGTTGAATGAGTTCCACATACAAGGGAGTTAGATTCAAAATCATGCAATTGATGCATTTAAAAAAACAGATACAAGGTTAGCTCTATGAATGAATACCCCCCTTTATCTTTTTAATTTTATATCGATTATAAAAAAAGTAGACGATTTCTTACCTAGAATTCAGATATGACAACAGTTTTACTAAAGCCCCCTTATGTTTTAGTTTTACAGAAGGTAAAAAAAGTAACCTTTTTTTTAATGGAACACCCTATATATTTTCATAATTTTAAATTCCCCATCTCATTCTGATTACACATATATATACAATATACATATCTTATATGTATATCTTATAACTTTTTGTGCAATTCTCTGAAAAATAAAAAAAAATCAATCAAATTTGGAAGTCATATTGAAAATAAGTTTCAAAAGCAAATTTAAGTAATGTTAACTGCCGTTATTTCGTCATATGTTCATTTTAGAAGTGAAATATATACAATTTCTCGGATTATAAAATATAATAGGTACTTAGAGGACATCTTTATGAACAAATAAACGATATTAAATATATTTCTTAATTACAAAAATCGTCTACATAAGCTACCTTTCCTAAAAACCAACAAAACTACTTGTTTGAACAATATTTGTAACTATAAACACGGTTTCCACTAATACCGACATATTATAATTTTATTCAACTCGCCTTTCGCCTCTCATATTGGCACTCAGAGATGTCTAAAACTTAAAAAATGGTTAAAATCCAAGTGTAATTAAGTTTTAGTCCATTATTGACGCTTCTCATTATTTCTAATACTTAATTAACACGCCTATTATTTTTGTTTAGTTTCGAAACGTACTTTCAATATAGCTGCTGGAAATTGAATTGTTAATGGTTATTTTTTGATATTTACACAAAAACTAATAAAAATTGTCCAAAAACGGGTTTTCCCGTAAGTCTATACCCACAATCACAAATTATATTATTTAATTATTCTTATTAATTTCAATTAAAACTGAATCTTTAATTCATCTTATCATTAATGCATCAAATGTTGTGCTCATAATTCCTAAAGAAATGATATTTTTTGCAAAAAAAAGTATTAAATCTAAACATACCTCACAACCACCTGGCCAAACAGGCACTCAAAAATATAATATACAAATAGTTATTGCTTTTCTATTATCTTACCATATTTAATAATTACACAGCTCGAGTTGAAAAATGTATTTTGAATGAGAATAGTCATTTCGCGTAGTTTGAGGGTCGCTGAATCCGAATCAGAATTTGCTCTATCACTTCAGGTTTTTTAAATATCCTAACCTAAAAGTGCAAAAAACGCTATTTTCGCCTATATTTGAGGTGATGTATCATCGCGATTTTTTTTCTTCAAAAAAACTGTGTTTGGAATCTAAAAGTGCAAGTCTCTCTTCCGAATGCCGTTGAGTTCGCTCAAATATCTTTTTTTCATCAAAATATCGCATTTTAAAATTTGTAGGTCTTACATGTGCAAGAGAATGTATTGTGTATAGTCCTTCTATTTTTAATTGAAAATGATAAATACGCCTGGGGAACAAAAAAAGCGATGCAACTTTATGATTCCATGGGCGTGCATATATCTTTTTTATAAATTCGAAAATTGTGAAATAATTGTTTTCATTCAAATAAATATAGGAGATTAAAATTAGCCTGCATACAAAACTCTTAATATTTGTAATATAATTGCTGTAAATAATTCTCATTTAGCCAGACAATCTCAAAAAATTTTCTGTGTTAATAAATCTAGCTGAAATACACGTCACTGGCGTCTTAAACAAGTAGAGTGCCTAAAGTCGTAAATCATTTTAACGACGTCGTAAAAATTTTATGGCACAGTGGACCGAATAAGTATTTAAGGAGTATTAAATACAAAGCAATCCAATAGTATACTGGGTCGGCATTCCCAGGGCATTCGCTGCCGCCGGCAGCTCAGGCATTGCCGGCTCTTCAAAATTTTCTTAAGTATAGTAATATACATAAAGTTGTTATAGTTTATAATTATTTTTTCCAGCAATTTTAAACGCTTTATTTTAATGCTAACTAATAAATTTATATCTATGTATTTTTTTAATATCTCCAAACTAGCTTTCTAAGAACATCACGAACTAACAGTTTACTGAATTATGAAGTATACTTGTATAGTGAGCTTATCAATTTTAGAAAATATATCTGACAACCTTGCTTTTTTCTACCTATTTTCAATTTAGAATGGAAATAGAGTAAAATACGATATAAACTCAAAATTTTCAAAATGCGATATCTTGATGAAAAAAAAGATATTTGAGCAAACTCAACGGCATTCGGAAGAGAAAGACTTGCACTTTAAGATCCTAAACACAGTTTTTTGAGAGAGAAAAAAATTCGCGATGTTACATAACCTCAAATATAGGCGAAAATAGCGTTTTCTGCACTTTTAGGTAGGTAAGGATATATACAACCTGACATAATAGAGCAATAATGAGGCCGGATTGTATTCAGCGACCCCCAAACTATGCGAAATGACTATTCTCATTCAAAATACATTTTTCAAATCGAGCTGTGTTATTTATTGAACAAGAAATTGATCAAGTTGACCTTCAATTTTGTTTTGTATGTGTAAAACATAAATTATCGTCAAATTTGTTACCTTCAATAAATGACCTATAAAGTTCAGTATCAATTTTGGTGGTAACAAGTAGTAAAAGTATCGGACCCTAAAGTATTTTTTCACGTATACCTGTATGTGTTTGGAATCAGTATAATTGCCCCATCCAAGTCACCAAGTACATGTATTCCACGCGTTCGCTTCCAGATGAATTTCAGCTTGACACGGTCAAACTTCCAGATTAGTCCGGACATTTCAGAACGGGGGCAAATCAAATATGAACCGGAATTTTCATTTCTAAATTGATTGATACAATATACAAACATGAAAATACATACTATTTTTCTACATAATCTCCTGCTTTCATTATGCATTTTTTCCAACAAATTGGAAGTTTTCTAATGCCATCATTACAAAAAGAACGGCGGCGTATTTCCACCCAGTTGCGCACGAAAGCCACAACACCAGCATCATCAACGCATCGCTCACCTCTAGTGCTTCTTTCAGTGGCCCAAACATATGATAATTAGATGGGGATAAGTCAGGACAATATGGAGTGTGTTCCAGTGCTGCCCTAATGAACTTCCTCCAACTTTTTGCGTGTCAGATTGGCTATGCGGTGGCGGGCATTGTCGTAAAGCAGAATCACATTTCTGATAGGAAACTCGCGGCTTTCCGATATTTTTCGAAACTTTTTTCTTATCCCGATCTGAGCTGCAATTTCAGCAACCGTTAAACGATTGTCATCCTCCAGAAGGCACCGAACAGTGCCGATGTTTCGCTCGTTCACACTGGCTCGAGGACGACGGACATGAGGTTCATTTTCAGCTTGTGTTCGTCCTTCCAAAAAATTTGTTGTGACATTCGTACACTAAGACAAGTCTCCCCGAACGGGCTTCAAGTCTTCCTACGATTTCGGCTGGTCTGACGCCTTCAACTGTGAGAAATTTTATAATAATGAATTGCGTGACCTGGGGGTAAACCTGTTTCTTACCGATTACGATGCCAAGTGAAGAACGGAAAGACCGGAACTGACTGGAGTACAGGAAGTCACGTGACATCCCCACCTACCACACCCAACAGTACAAATCTACTCCCGACGGCTTAGTAGCCACATGAGAGGAATTCAATTTATATTTGACTCACCTTGTACAGCACAACACATACATACGTGAATATTTTTCTGCTACTATTTTTTTTTACTTAGCAAATGACCACTTTATTCTGATACTACTATTGACAGAAAAGGAACTGCAAAAGCAGAGTGGAACGTCGAATTAATTCGCGGCGTTAGCGACTCCGGCTGCATGCCGCCAACAGAACGCTAAACTAACGAAATTAACTGGAAAAGCGTCGGTAATATGGAGGCATAAAGGGCTCTTGTTTTACATTTCACGGTTCTTTATAAATAACTAAACGGTTCTCTGCAAGCACCGTCACGGCAAAAACATCTGGGCAGATAAAACGTCCCGACCGTAAATCCCTAACTATACATTAAAGCTAGCGAAGTGTTCCTCGTTCGGGAGACGAACAAAGAAAATACTTCCCGACCAATAGCGTTATTCGGGCTTTTACTTTATTATGCATAATATGGGGTCTTATTCAGTGGCGGGCCTCTAGTCAGCAGGGTGCACTAGGCCTATCCAATAATTGAGGAGTGATCAAACAAAACGCAATAAATCAATTCTTTCAAATTTTTTTAAGATAATATTTTTTTATGGTGTGTCTATTAAAGGTGTGGGATAAATTCATCGGTACTATCAGAGTCAGCCAAAAACGCAATAATTTCAATTGAAACTTAAACCCGAAAGTGAGGGATTCAATGAAAAGGTAATAAATCCAAAGTAGCTCAAAATTTATTCCGATTTCATTTAAACTAGTAAATTAGTAAATCCCCATGCCGGTAACATAGGACGGTTCATCATAAATTAAGACTGATTTCATACATTGTTTTTTTCAAGTTTTTTATCGTTAGTTATATACCCATTTTATAACTTGTTCTTAGTATTAGCAATTAATATTACGAGTATGTTGTGTGTTTACTGAGTAATATAAATATGCAAAACTTTGTTAGACAAATCTTCTTATTCATAAAAAATGTTATATAAATCAATCAAACTGTAAGAAGTTCATTTGAGTTAATCAAAGCGTAACAAATCCAATATTTTTTTTATACAAATAACTCGCCAAATAGGTACAGAAAAAAAACACGATTTACATTTTATTTATGTTCCCTCTGACCTACATAAGATTAGTCGATAATGATAATTAGAAATATTTAGGACATATCTAGCAAAACATTTTTTTGCGATTTACCCAAAATTGTTTCAGGTGGATTTATTGCGTTTCGATTAATTACTCCTCAATTTTAAAGATGCTTCCATATAATATAATAATATATGTGACTTACTCGAAAAAGTGCCTTTGCAATTTTTTCAAAAAACAAATAAAAATACAAATAACAGAGATGTGCAGCGGACAAGCATAAAATAATCCATCGGACATGTGTCGGAAAAATGGACATGTCGTAAGAGCAGTTTCAACGTTATACCAAATGAATTTACTAATAAATTTACTTATATCAATCTTTATTTTGAGGTTATCAGAACGTAAAACTGGGGTTAAAGTTTAATAATAATAAAAGTTCGGAAATCCCGGCTTACCGCATGTAAAATTGCATTTACCAATCCTAACGTTCCCGCATGAGGTCGTCGTACTACCGCGCAGATATGAGTACCGGAACATTAGGAAGGATCTGTCAGTGGCGTGGGTATGCAGGTGTAAGAAATACACGCGTATATAATTTACAAGGCGCTTAAAAATACTTTTTATACTTTCATTATCATAGAGTTTTATAGTGTCGAGCCCTGAGTTGTAGCACAAATTTCCGATCTTTAAATAATCTATTGTTTAAGTTCACTGTTTTTTGGCTTTTTACAAATATTCTAATATATAAATGTGATGAAAAAGTAAAGTGGGTAACTTTAGCTAGGTACTCTGCTATAAAATGACGCTAAGTTTAAATTCAAATGTCTGACTAAAGGCTACACTAGATAGCAAAAAATACCTATTTTCTTTTAGTTAAATTTAAATTGAAGGTCAAACTTATTTTTCCGACGTGTCTGTGACATGTTCATGGACATATCCGAAATACACTTTTCAACAAAGTACCCATCTCTAAAAAATAATGCAATAAAAGGCACACGTGGCACGTTCTCAATTAAAATTAACGTATATCTACATTTTGTCTAATTTTTATTTATATATGTATATTTTCACGCCATTCCAAGAAAATTTTTCACAAGTCCAAGAAAATATACTCATATTTAAATGCAAGTCATTTTTACACAGTCAATACACGAAAGTAACTAGTAGCCTTTCGAAGGTTTCCATAGTTTATTATGAAATTATATCCCACTATTCAACATATTATATGGAGACATCCAAAAAAAAAAAAACGTCATCAAAGTTGGCCGAGAAAAAAAGACGTATTTCTATTCTTGATCGAATTTATAACCTTATTTACTTGTCAAGACTGTCACATCATATGACAGCCATTGTTTATTTTACAAATTGTGACAGTCACTTGTCAAAAGTTTGACATAACCCAAAAGCTTAGACATGACCGCTATTTCCATCTCTCATTCATAGCCAGAGTTGATGACGTTTTTTTTGGATGTCTCTATATATAGAGGAGGCTGTAGGACAGCACCACCTATACGGGACTACTGCAATAAGTGCAGCAATAATGGCATTTATTGTATGTATAAAAAAATTCTATCTGTCTATTGGCTCTTATCTGTATGTAGATGACAACTCTTCTCCTGAAACTTGCTTGCTTTATTTATTATCATGTACTCTGCAAATGATTAGATTTTGAGCTTAATAAGTTAAGAACATGGGAGATAAATAAGAACAATACATTTTTTGCTCACAGATACCATTATTAATTCCATTGTTAATAATGCAACATTTTCAGTTTAATTAGTTAAGGGTTGGGAGGACTGGAGAGGCGCAAGTTGCGAAAATAAATTAATTTATAAAAAAAAGGGTATGTACAGGGTGGCCTAATTTAACATCTCACTGTCGATATTTTAGGCTACAAAGAAAGTTATAATTACGCAGAATGTTCCTTTCGTCTTCCTAAATATCTAGATATATAGTTTTGTACACCTAGTTATTTTTATAAATTACAGAGATAAATTTCCAACTTCCTGTTTCGCCAGAAGTGACTATAATTGAATATGTTTTATAAGACACCTTTACATTATGCTTTGTTCAATTCATCTCGTATTTTTCCTGAATCCAACGATATATACTTTAGTATACTTATATATAAAAACCTTTTGAATTACAATTTTTGTTTCATATTTCAAGAAATTGTTCATTTAATAGTCTAAATAGAAATTAATCGAAATATATCTCCGTTATTATTAAATATATAACTATAAAAAAGATGTAACTATATAAAACTAAAAAATGCAAAAATACCTATGAAGTAATAATCATAAGTTGGATGTGACAATAGACATTTTGAGATAATACATCTTGTACACTTTTTAACAATAATATTTCGCACTAAAATTCGACTTTTACGCACATAAATAACATAATAAACTTTACTACACATCATTATGTGTATTAAATGTTATGTATTAACACAACAAATAAATAATAAAATGAATTTATAACACAATAGACGACGCACAATAAATTTCCCAAGTATTTTTAAGTATTTTTTTTTTAGTATCAACACAACTTTTAACATCACCGTACATAATAATCCCGAGAGCAATACTCAGATTCCTTGAAAAATTATGCATTCCTTCAGCGTTTGAATTTTCTTTCTAGCTCAAAAGTAATCAAAGTATCGACAGTGAAACGTACAATTGGGACACCCTGTACGCAAAAATTTGCCTTCCACCGCATTTCTCCCAGTTAATGACTAAAATAAAGACTAAAATTAGAAGTCAGTAAAAACGTGTACATAAATAAAATTTGGTGAAATTTGTTTCGATTCAATATCTTACTTAATTAATTAAACTGTAACTAATTCCCATTGGTTGGAAATCGGGGCATACTGTTTTTTCATGTATTTAACACCAACCATATTTTTAACAGTTTTGAGTGGTGGATTCCTGAACGATATATCAACTTTTGTTATATAATATATCAATTAAGTTTGTCGAACTGGTAGAAATGAGAAAATGGATTAGCACGCTTTAAACATTTTTCTGTGGAGACATTTAAAGCCGAAAATTCGTTACAATGACAGATAATATTGATTGTTTACGAAAAGGTAGGTAATGCGTAAACTTTTGTTACGATAGGCGATGATAAAAAGTAATTTGTACATAAAAGGTTCTGAAAGCAGTTTTAGCAGTTCAGGTTTAAAAAATGATATTATTAAATAGGGGCTTTTGTTCTGATTTAAAAGCGTTTGACAGTCTCTATAATTTATTTCAACCCTGACCACTGATCTGCCTGCACGAATAATTGCCTAGGACTCGATTCACTTTAACGGACGAAATTATTAATATAGAGTTGCTACAAAGGTCTGGAAACGGGGCTATTAGGTAAAAATGGCTGAAGACTAGAGCTTTTAATTTTGATATGCTATAAGTAGAAGAACGGACAGAAACTGAGTATTAAGAAATTGATATTTAATCCAAATATTTAGCAGAATTTTATAGGTAAATCATAAAAACATTTTGAGTGTTGGACACCCTCTACGGCACAACGTGCGCGACGGTGTACCGGGTGGCCCAAATTGGACACTTTTTGAAGTTTACTTTTTTAATGTTGTAAACTTTGTTTACAACTCCCTATTAAACTAAATCGGTGCCCGAGATTTCTTTTACTTGGCACTTGACAACTGCATATCGGTCTCAGAGAAATGGGGAGCAAGTACTTTTTGGAATAGAATGTAGTGATATAAGTTACGTTGCTCGAAATAGTATTGTAATACTTATTAACACAAAAAAATGTGAGCCACGAAGTCTACTCGTATACCTAAAAAAAATACTCAATGTATCACAGAAGACAAAGCAAAACATGTGTCATGAGAGTGTGATATATATTTGAAAATATATTTTTTAAGCTCTCTTAAAATTTGCAAAAAAAAAATTATTAGGCAAATAAATATTAAACCATTAAAATATTACTGCGAAATAAATGTAACTTATAGCATTGAATTCTACTTAACAAGTGCCTTGCAAATGTGTTCGTGGAAACAGAAGAATTTCAACAGGGAACCAAAAACGCACATTTTTTAGAAATATCCGATATCTCTGAAAGCATGACAGACACCAGAAATTGGTGATATGATATCGACACAAGATCGACAACCACTAGATGTTGTATCCAAGAGCACACCGCTAATGATAGGTTCGTTAAAATCAAATAGAATGAAAAATAAGCAGACCTTGTTCATTGTTATTCGTTATCGGACATATCCACCTGATGCGACCTAATAAGTTTGAGATCCGGGTCTGTGATCTTTGATGACGAATGACAGTGAACAGAAATTATTCTCACTCTGCCATTAAATTGATCATTGAAATTGAACCTCAGACACCTACATCAGTTTTCGTCTATCTGGTTTGCACATAGGAGTTTCACTTTAAAAGTGCCCAATTTGACGCACCCCTGTATAGCCCAGATGTTAATGGGAGAACATCACCGATCGGCACCGAGTGGAGGTCCGACATTCCGCTTGTCCAGTTAAATCCCCGAAAAGCAAGAAGGACGCGAATAAGGATCTCGTTTGGCCTACACGGAAAATCAAACTAAGCCGAACGATTAAAAGACTCACTTGTGCTTTGCCGAGAAGATTAAACCGCACTCGGGTTTTGGAGTTTCGATTCCGCCTCTCTGCCCGATTTAATATTTGATATCTAAATCCGATCGTTGTAGCCGCCTTCGGCGGTCTTATTTTTCTCGTGCGTTTGAACCGTGGATAAAGTGGTATTATATAAGATGGTATCATCTATTATGTCTTGAATAGTGACGTAGAAGATAACTATCCAATTATACTCATCTACGTACATGAAAAATGGCTTGTTTAATGGAACAATATTGTTAATATTTTAAAAGTCTGTGTACCTGTGTTAGACCAGTTAGTATCTGTTTTGGGTTGGACTTTTTCCAGGTAATCCCTAATATTTATTGAAACGTCCCTGGAATATCATAATATATTATTTTATAATGGCCTACGTTTTACAAAAAAGCGAATCGCACGATCTAATTTAAAGACTGATTCTTCCGCCCCTCGACAGGGTTTTTATATTTGCCGCTCGTCAATCGAAAAGCTCCTAGACATAATCGCTGTTTCAGACCTCTCGAAGCGGCATGGCAGTGTTTACTAGGACAACGGGGCACGTATGTCAGTCGTCAGCCTCTTGGTCACCGAAACCAACGTAGGGGCAACTCGCCGCCATGCTCGCCGCAATAAGAAATGATGAAGTTATGGAAAACTTTTCAAAACTTGTTAGAGGCGTAAAAAGTCTTGAGCACCTTATTTTTTTACGTATAAAAGGGCATTCAATCTTTCGAACCTTTTTTCGAACAATTTAAATTTGTCTGTGAGTTTTCTATCAAATGAAATCTACAAAACATAGCTTAAAAGTACTAGAAAAGACGCTTTACTGAAAGGAAAAGAAAAAGTAAATTTCGCTCAGTGGTTCTCGAGATATAACCCGATAAAGTTGACGCAGTCACACCGCTTCAAAAGATAATTGAAAGTGTCATTATGTTTATAGTGTTAAAAAAATTCCGTAGGCTATTCTAATAATCAAATTTTAATTTTTCAAAAAAAGGTTCAGATGTTTAAAAACGTTTTAATACATAAAAAATGGTTGCTCAAAGCTTTTTTGACGACTTTATAAAGTTTGGAAAAAAACGTGTTTTTTTCACAAAGGTCTGGAGTCCAAAATTATTATACAAAAACTTAAATGAAATGAAACTTATATTCATAACAAATATGACGACCTCTTGTCCTTTAATTGTTGACCTTCCTGCTCTTGACAGAGTGCAAATTATTTTTTCAGAGATATACTACAATACTTCCGGTGTTATTGTATTTGATATATTATGTAGGTACTCTTTATTTTAAATCTTCCATATTATTGTGTATAGTTTCATGTGCTTTGGTTATCAAATATCTCCAGTAAAAAAATCAAAACACGAGATAGATCAGGTGATCTTGCTGGCCACTCCATTGTGCCTCCGTCAAGTGCATCCGTTGTGCAATGTATTCATGACAGTAGTAAATTTTCAGTTAATCTAAATATTAACGTACCAAAATATCAATGTATTTTCTGAAATACATGCGACAAAGGCATTTACTACGGATCCAATGGGGAACTAATTTGAAAAAAAAGTTGTCTTCCGCCCCACTCGCAAGATGACGAGGTGATTATTTTTTTTTAGTTCAGTTTTATGGATTTTTCTTGTCTTTTTCTTTTTCCGATTTCATGTATATTTTCTATTCAGCCGTTTCGGAATTTTTGGAGCACTCAGTATGTAGGGTGTAAATTCAGAAAAACGAAAAAAAAATTCAATTTTGTTTTTATACTCGTATGTTTCTATGTATCATAAGAGTGATGTTCGTAATATTCTATAATGATAAAAACGAATGTTTAATTGAGCTTTGAGTTCGGGATGGAAGAAATATATTTACGAAACGTCGGCAGTAATTCAAAAGTACTTGTATATTGTTAAGTATTTTTTTGCTTTTCAAACTTTATCCGTAAACTTACTATTCGAAATAATTTCTGTAATCTGAAATTGCCTCTAAATCTTATGAATACATATATTTGTGAGTCAAAAGTAGAAAGAATACTTTATTAGGTTTATAGTCACTTCCTCCAGCATATCATATTCATTTATCACACTAAAATGTAGAAGAAATAACTAGACATAATTATCATTTTCTATAATCTGGCGGAGGATCTGGGTTTAACGGAAATAAAATACACAATTTTATTTTCGTTCACGTGTAATTGATATTACACAATTTAGTCAATATTTATTATTTTATTCTTTTTACAAATAGCTAGATCAACTAGTATATCTGAATATGTATAGTAAAAAAAGTTGAAAACACTGAATTTGAAACATTTAAACATACATACAACTTTATCTCAATAACGGAATAGTGTAATAATTTAGGATTTGGTGTATAGGTAGTATAATACAGACGGTGTAGGTGAATAGGATAATAAAATGAGTTTATTTTTTTTATTTATAACCGTTGCATATTCCAAAAAATAGAAGTTAAGTTTCAGAAGAGAAAGCAGAAAAAGAAGAGTTAAAAAAAGTTTTCAAAAGAACTGTGCTATATCGTGCACATTTTTGTAATGTTAAAAATTGACCTATAAAAAAGTTACCACACAAAAATGAATAGGGGTTGCTTGTTTCAACCCCATGTGGGTACAGTAGGAAAATTTAGCCCCAAAAAGTCCTTCTGTTATTAAAATACACACCAAATCTCATATTCCTACGTTATTCTGGTATGGGACACCCTTTATATGAATTTTAACAAAATTTCTGAATTACTTTTAAGCTTATTAAAATTAACAACCAAGCATCGAAAATGGAATACCTATATACTCTATATATTTTACTTTTCGATAAGAACTGTTCTGCCTTATTAAAAAATGTATTCTTTATTGATATTGTACTCAAAAGCTTGTAAAATATTTAAATTTAAAGTTTAAAAATTATATTAGACCTACCGGACCGTAGATTGCCATAAAACTATTTTGACCCTGGAGTGGGTACTAGAACCTTCGACGTAGAAACAAAAAACTGGACGTTTTCCATTAACACCGAACTACTATATTTTTCTCGACGCGCGTTTCGCCAAGTAAGTTGGCATCTTCAGAAGAAGATTAAAGCTGAGTTCTTATGTTTTTTTAGACAACGTTAAGATATGATTAAAACTCAGTTTTAATCTTCTTCTGAAGATGTCAACTTAGTTGGCGAAATGCGCGTCGAGAAAAGTATAGTAATTCAGTGTTTCGTGGAAAACGTCCAGTTAACTATTTTGACGTGTATAAACATGTACTTATATTACTTTATTAGTCCTAAAAGAGTTGATTTTTTTTGTTTCGATTTTTCTTTTATTTTCACCAATATTCGGAGAAATCTGAATACGAAATAATAGGTATATTTTAATCATATCACAGCAGAACATCGAGAGTTCTATAAACTATTTAGATATTCCTGTAGCTACCGTTTTGATTCTCTCCCCATAACCCCCCTGTTCCTTAAATTTCTTAACAAAATTGTTTATTATATTTGCTGGCGATACTCATTGCTCAGGAAATATGAATTTGTAGGTATTCGTGTTGAACTTTTGATGTTTTATTATTATGTGAATACAATAGACAGATTATTTCGTCTTTACTTCTTTCGAATATTTCATGTCAAAATATAATAAATTTTGAAAGAAGAATTAAACTCATTTTTCACAAAAAAATTTCAGAAACATACATGAGAGTTTTTATAAACATCAGCCCGGTTGCAGACTGGATATGAAACGTGTGGATTATTCAGACGCGCAAAAAATATAACACGTGTATGCGCACGAATCAACCTGACAATTGTACCAGACCTTTTACACTAGTAGATTGGGATTATTACTCTCATTAGTGCAGTTTGGCGCAGTAACTGACATTCGCATATTCGTATGTTGCTCAAACACAATATAAGAGTTTTTTTTTTCATGGTAATCTAAAGCCAGTCAGTTTTAATCTCACTATGAAACTTTATATTGGACTAACTCACAAACTTTTAAATGAAATGTACATAAAAACATCATTTTTTTTAAATCAGAGATTAGAGTCGCTTGTTTTTTCTTTGTGACTGTATTCGTAAATCGTTTTTTTTTTCTAGTACGTTTTTAAAATGAGTGACATTAATTTTGAGCAACGGTGTGCTATCGGGTTTTGCTTCAGACTTGGGCACAGCGCACTTATACTTTTGCAAAACTTCAACACGCCTACGGAGACAGAGTTTTTTCAAAAGCCCGGGTTTTTCGGCTGTTAAGGGATTCTAAGAAGGAAGAGAGTCGATTCAAGATGAACCACGCAGCGGAAAGCCTTCATCTTCAAGAACCGATGAATTTGTCGACAGAATCGGAATTTTGTGCGTTCAGATAGTCGATTAACGAGAAGAATGATAGTGGAAGAGACAAATTTGAATCACACTACTGTTCATCAGATTTTGACTAACGAATTGGGGATGAGAAAAATCTACGCAAAAATGATTCCAAAAAACCATTCGCAGGAACAAAAGAACATTAGGAGAGAAAGGTATCTTGACTTTTTGGAATCAATTGAAAATGATTTTATGGAACGTGAAACGGGTAATGAGACTTTGTTGGGTGTTTGAGTACGACCGGGAAATCAAGCGCCAAAGCATGGAATGGCACACTTCAAGCTCTACAAGAACCAAAAAAGCAAGAATGAGCGAAGCAAGAAGTCGAAGATCAAATGCATGCTGATTTGCTTTTTTAATAGCCAGGGCATTGTCCACAAAGAGTTTGTGCCTCCAGACCAAACAGCATATCAACACTTACAGAGAGGTTCTTGAAAAACTTTGAAAAAGGGTCATGCGTGTGAGACCAACCAAATATCAAGAACAACTGAATGTTGATCACCACAATGCGCCTTGTCACACAGCCATTTCAGTAAACGAGTTTCGAGTTTCAGTAAACGAGTTATTCTCTTGACTTGAGTCCTTGTGACTTTCTCTTCCCGAGATTTAAAATTACCTCGAGGGATGTCATTTTGGGACCATAGAAAACATTCCAACGCCTGTATCCGACCTGCTGAAGGCTATTCCATATATGACTTTCAGCACTGCTCTGAGGAATGGAAGAACCGTCTCCAGCGCTGTGTGGCTTCCCAAGGAAGTTATTTTGAAGGAGACAATACTGAATTGTAATTCTATTCGAACAAAAAAAAAATAAAAAATAAATCTCATTACTTAATTTACACACCTCTTATTATTAAATTATAAATAGAGTTAGAGGGTTAGAGAGGCGGTTAAAAAGAAAAACTGAATTTATAGTTTCAAAACACCGTTTGGTTTTGTAAAAAAGTCATAGCTGTCTGTATATAGTCATAACTTCAATATGACAATCAAAATAAAAACTTTGCCTAGTGTATCTTATACAGACTACAATCATCTACAACTTTCTCGTTTAGATTTTCTATAAAACTACATAAATAACAAGTATTTTAAAAAAGTAATCTGCACTAATAAAATCCTTTCAACTGAAATCTCTTTCACGTCGATGTCTTTTTTTAGAAACTGTGGTATCAGCACGTATGGCCTTCTTTACAACAAGAGATGCGGACTCAAGAGGTTCTTGCTGCAGTCCTGCAGCCCGTATTGTATTTAATACAAGAGTCTACTATCGAGGAGTATGAGTCCATTATTCTTCCGTCCTTTAGGTAAGCGTTTTCTAATAATATATCCTTCCTTTTCAGCTTTTGTTAAGGGAACTATATCGCAATTACCTCCATTTTTATTAAGGAGCAAATAAAAATATCGTCGGTATAATTGAAGAAAACGTAACTGCAATTACTTGTGGCTAATTATCGTATAAATATGTTAATTAAAAATGTCCCAATTGAATCCTTCAGTGTCGATATTATAAGTTATTTTATAAGGATTTGTATATTAAGGATTTGTTCAATGAATCTCGTCCTACAGCGTCTAGAGTTACAAGTTAATAGCAATTTATTTCGAATATCCTTTTAACAACACCCTGTGTAATAGTTATCATGCCAAATTCAGATTCCTAGGAAAATTCTGCATAAATTCGTTTTATTTTCTTTATAGCTCAAAAATAACCCAAAACATCGGCAGTGAAAGTTAAATTAACCCTTACAGTGGAAAATTTGGCTTACGAAAATGGATGTATTGGATTTTGATCATTTTGGATGTGTTATGTTTTAACTAATTATTTCTCCTAAAGGGGTTCGGAAAAAAACTGTCAAAGTCGTTTGTTTCGCAAATTTGTCTCGATTCAGTTTTTTTATAAGAAATATCGGAAAACGTTGACATTATTAAAATAAAACATTTGCCTAAACATTTAACACTTGAATAAACGTAAACTAATAGAAACAAGTTAAAAAAAACATGATATCAAAATTGTGATAAACAGGTACGTCTGGAAATATGTAGTAAGCTCGATTGGTCAAACCTTGTGGATCTATTCTGATATCAAAATTATCACTAGCACAAATATCCGACGTTTTGGTTCGTTTGCTATTTCACCCTGTATACCATGTACTTTTTAATATTCCCCAAATTCTTTTGAGTAGTACAAATTGGAAGGAAATTATCTTTCCGTTGTTACCAAGCGCATCCAAATCGATGAATTATTCTTTCAATTACGACGGTTCCAGTGACGACCAATAAAATTTTAAATGCTCGTATGTTCGTAAGAAGGGTAAGATGGGACCCACATAATATTTTAGGAGGTTATTACTAAACTGAAATAGAAAGCTGTATCAGCAAACAAACGTCGAATGAAGCTTGCGATTTTTTTTATCAAAATATGTATGCCTCCCCAGAACATCTTGAAGGAAACGGATTACAAAATATTTGCAATTTTTTTTTGACAATTAACAAGTAAATACAAAAACGTTTTATTCCTTTTTTTTCTAAAATTCTTTTTTGCTTAAAGATATGTACAACTACCTATTATTACATCTCAAACACAAAATGTTGGGATAAAATAAATATACAAATTACTATAACTTTTACAGATCTCGAATTTTCGAGAAAATCACAAATATAAAAAGATTTTGTTTTTACTTATGAAAAAAAAAATCGGAAATATTTTGCAAGGCGTTTCCAAGATCTTCTGGGGAGGCAGATGTTTTTTTTTATTTTTTTCCCGTTTGTTAAGTTTAGTTTGATTTGTTTTGCTACTATAGTCTTCTACTTACTTTTTAGTAATCACACCCTTAAGATATGATATGGGTCACAACCCTCCTTCCCAAAAAAAAAACACTTTCTTTTTCCCCCCCCCCCCCCGCGGGTTCAATTTGCCTTAAATTGCATAAGTTGGACTCATTGACAAACATTTTATTTACAACATCTAAATTTAATTCAAAAGCCCCACAAACAATGTGTTCCTCTACAATTATTTCTTCCTGATGTGACAAACTGATTATAAGATTCTTACTACATTTACTTTTAACGTCTACTTCATCGAACAACAAATTGTTTAAATTACATCTTAAAAATGTAATGAGTTTTTACTTGTTAAACTCGTACTCTTGCTTTCTGACAATATTTTTATTGGAATGTTAACGTCTTTTTTCTATTATTCATTTCAGTGCTTGGTAAATCAATTTGTAGAAGTGCGGAAACTAACGTTGCATAACTTTAATTAAAGTCAATAAAATTCCAATTCAATTTAGTAGTCTTCCTAGTAAATGGGTTTCACGAGACGGTATATTATAATTTGTAAGGGTTTAGCTTAAGACGACAGAGATTGTAGTTATGACGCCATAAGAGCCCTTAGTTCTGGACAAATTCAAGTAACGATACTATCATAAACTTAGTATGTCGCCATTTATTAGACTGAACGCTACATTGGTGTGTGATACAATGTTATAGTTTGCCATCGAAATATTACAATGCATTGAATCTACTTTTTCCATAAGTGCATCAAGAGACACGGTGATTCAGTATTTCAAAAAATAAATAACGATCTGGCTAAAAAAATTAAAAACAATTTACAAAAATTTAATTTACAGTAAGCAACGAAAGTCACATAGCACCCACTTTTGAAGTTGCTTAAATTCTGATATGTGTATTACAGCATTGATTTGTTTTTGCTTTTAACAGGTTATAGCTTGTGATATTCTGCGTCTAGTAAGCCTGAATTCTAAGTCTAATAAGTTGAAGGCGGTATGTCGATTGTGTGAAAAGATATCGCTAAAAAAGTAGAATTTCAATGTTTTCAAAGAAACGTAAATAACTTCGAAAATAGTAAATCCCTTTCGAAGTTGTTGAACTCGTATTAAAGGGAAATCTTCAGTGTATCTATCTGACTAACTGAGTCATTTTGAAAAAAAATTCCTAGACATGAACAAAATCTAAAGCTGAACCAAAAATATCACGAAAATTCAAAAAAAGCCCTGTGTGCCACACATTACTCCAACAAAAATTTAGGTATTAATATCCCTCTTGATCTGTCTGTGTTTTATGAAAATTTCAGGAACAGTGATTTTTACGAAAACAATGGTAGTAAGGATGATAGAATTTTGAATGTTCGTGATATTTTTGGGTCATGTTTAGATTTCAGTCAAATAGATACACTGAAGATTTTCTTTTAATACGAGCCCAACAACTTCGAAATGGATGTACTATTTTCGAAGTTATTTACGTTTCTTTAAAAACATTGAAATTTTACTTTTTTTAGCGTTTATCTTTTCACACATTCGACATACCTTCAACTTCGGGTTATTAGACGCAGAATATCACAAGCTATAATCCTGTCAGACGCAAAAAAAATCAATGCTGTAATACACAATTTATCAGAATTTAAGCAAACTTCAAAAAGTGGGTGTATGATGACTTTCGTTGCTTACTGTATATACATACAGGTTGTTCCATAATTAACGGTAATCAACTTATCTTAATCCAAAAGTGAATAGTAACCAATTTACAGGGTGTCAAAGTTTCATTTTCGATTTTGTAATGAGCCAGATTTAAAAATTTTAAAGAACCTAGACAATACACTGTCCTTTAAAACCCGCCACAATGCTAACAATTCAGAAGGAAGTTTGGCAGAAATTGAGTTTGATGTGTATTTTTGAATTGAGTTTGATGAATATTTAGTAAGTTTGCCTAGATTGACTTATTTTTGCATTAATTAATTTATGGTTAAAGTTTGGACGGCCATTTTTGGGACACCCTGTATAAATAATATTTAATAAATGCACTGGGTAGCGGATATAGTTCTCACATTTTTTTTCCTATTCGAGCAGCCGAAGGATATACAGTTTGTTGAACTAATTCACATTTTACGTATTACTCTTTTTAGATATTTTTCCTATTTTAGTAATATTTAAAAGAATAAATCAGTTGTTGTGCTAAGTAGGTACAGTTTGATGGAAATGCCGTTTGTAAAATGGTATACCTAACAATATATAAAATATGTAGCAGACTAAAATTCAAAACCTATCCATTTGTTCCGACGGATCAATCCAAAATTTTACAAAAAAATCGGTTTAAATAATAATAAAAAAAAAACAAAATACAGTAATTTAATTTCGCAATTGTTATATAGCATTTTTGTTCATTCTAGATTACATATAGGGTGACTGATCGAAACCATTCATTAAAATTATTAGGGCTTGTAGATATTACTAATTATTGAAAATTTAGACTTGAGCTAATAAAGCTTATTTCGAACTTGATGAAAATATTTCCAAGATGGCTCACTTCCGGTTACACCGAAACTCCTAGAAGTTCTAATACTTGTAATGAACGGTTTCGATCAATCACCCTATATAGTTCTAACTAGTTTTCATGACGCCCGGATGTTTTTGTAACATTAAAGATGCGCCAAAGCTCACAGCTCGAAGCAAGAAGCTCACAGCAAGAACCGACGAATTCATTCTCCTCTTACGAAATGTGCGTCATTAAAATAAGCTCATCCTACGCACTAAAAAAGCTTTTGCGCATTATGCATTTATGTATGTATGTATTTATGTATACCTCTATATTTCTCGCAACCCCACGTATCCATTAATGTCAAGCAAAACACTCTAAATGAGACGCTGCTTCTCAATTTCAAAATAAAATGCAAATTTTAATTTGAATTCCAAAATCGATCTTTGCCTTTGGATATTTTACCACTTACATACGTTACGGCCCGACTGCTCTTTACTGTAAAAATAAATTTGCCATCCAGTTTACAATATAAATCAAAATATACATGGATGTTTGGTATTTCGATTCTTTTAACTCATGATATTTTTCTTAAAAAACGGAAGATGTACGTGGTAACACCTGGTTTAGAAGAGTAGAATATGTATAGATTAGCATACTGTTTACTAAAGAAACACTTTTCATAAAATGTATTCATAGCATGTGGTGACATGCTTCGACATAGAATAAAATAATTACATGGTTCCTATTAAAACGCTAACAGAAACGTGCTTCATCGCATTATTTTGATTTTGTACTAAGGGTGTGCAAATAGTGTTTGAATAGGGTATACAAATAGATAGGTATATATACATATATCGTGTGTTCGAATCGAATAGTGACATTCGATTCGAATTTCGAATCGAATATCACTATTCGAATAATACGAACTATTCGGATAATTCGAACTATTTGCGTCATCTGGGGACATAGTTCCTGAAAGAAGAACGCCTTTGTCGCCACAAATAGTCTCCCAATTATTTTTTTTACATAAAAATATAGATTAAATAAATATATATTAGACTATCTGTATTTATTTGAGGGTTTCTAAACTGGTTTTATTAAAATTTATATTAACAATAATTGACAAATGTATTGTAAATTAATAATTATTCATTATTCGATAAATATTCGAATAATAGTAATCGAATTATTCGATTCGATTCGATACGATTAATTCGTAAATTCGAATATTCGCACACCTCTATGCTGTATGTTTATTATTATCACATTTGAATAAAAAAAATCCATACTGCGCAACTTGCGTACATAGGGGCTAACGTATTATTTATGTTTTACTGTATTTTTTTGTCAGTATACACATTTCTAATACCGTTGTTACAGAAAAATTAAGGTTAAAACTATTCAGGAGTAAATAGGGAAATTAAGGTATAACTTAACAAACACAGTATGTCTCTGGTAGCAAAAGTAGCTACTGCGCAGGTTCCCTAGATATAAAAACCAACCCTAGATATAAAAAATATAACTATGACACAAAACTTCAAAGGAAACCAAGAGTTATGAAATAACTGCTTTCTTTTTAAATTGTGTTATTACAATGCTGACTGCTTTCATTCGTGAAATATATAACTGTGTTCTGAGGTACCTAATCAAAATGCAACAACAAAACAGATACTAAATCTAAAATACAAAAACGTAACTCAAAATTTACATCGAGTTACATAGATTTTTGAAACAAAATATACCGTATCAGTTGTAGACCCCCATCTAGTGGTGTACCTCTAGCCTACTCTAATATGGAAGTTAGACTGGTTCATTTGAGGCGACTATATTTTTTAACTCCATTGACGAAATATCATTCTAGAAATATAAAAAAAAGTCCCACCAAAGATGATCTCTTAATTCTAATTGTTAGTACTCGCTGAATGAATTTGAAAATTTCCCATTTAATTAACCCGTAAAAATATTTTTTTTTCCAATTATCTATAGCATCGCGACATTTCATGTTGTTTAATTGACCATGGGCGGAAGTTGTAGAGAAATCCTCCCTCTTTAAGAGGTCCTACAGCTAGTTTACAATTTATGAACTAGCTCGCCAATAAAAAATTGTAAAGTCGTTTTTTTGCTCAAAAATCATGTTTTTTTTTGTATTTTTTCTCCTAAACTACTAACTTTACAGTAAAATTGCATAGAGATAAATTTTTTTGTAGAGAATTTAATTTCCTACAAAAAAAGTTTAATAACTGCTTGACGCACGACGAAGATCAACGACAATATTTATTACAGGTTGTCCAAAACCACCGCAAAAATTATTCAACATGTGCAAAATCTAATTATAAGTCATTATAACTTTAAGTAAATTCATTATTTAAGTACATGAAACATAAAATGTAAAAAAGATCTATTGTTAAATAAATTAGCTGATTTCAAAACAAAAAAAAAAAAAAAAATTTAAATCATTTTTTTTTTTAATAAATTGCGTGCTGCACAAATATAATATTGATATCATTATTATTTTTATTATTAAGATTAATTTCACATTGGTACCACAGTAATTTTTTTTCAGCTGTAATTTCATTACAAAGTACAAAAACCTCGATAAAATTGTGATATTTATATTTTTCTTATGGTTAATTGAATTTATCTCGGAAACTCTTCGTTCTACGGTTTTGGCTTAAAGGAAATTAAATTCTCTACAAAAAAAGTCCTATGCAGTTTTACTGTAAAGTTAGTAGTTTAGGCTAAAAATCCAAAAACGAGTACTTAAAAGCCAGTCCAAACAAGAGTCCAGCGAGTACTTAAAATTAAAACTAAGAGCTCATATTTGGTGGGATTTTTTTTATATGTCTAGAATTATATTTCGTCAATGGAGTTAAAAAAAAATAGTCGCCTCAAACGAAGCACCCTAATGGAAGTACTTGTAATTGAACTGGCCAATACAGCACATTCAAAAATTAATACTTCCGAATATTATAGATGCTTTAACGATGTGAAATAATGAACATATGGAGCCTCTTTTCAGAGCCGTTTTGCTTTTATCAGATGACCTTTCACACAGAATCTGCTACGAAAAAATGTGCAGCACCTATTAACTGTTTTTTTTTAGTGACAACGAGAATGTACCATATCAAAAAAGTGTCATGTTAAAATATGGGCTCGAATGTTAACGGCTTAATATTTTAAGAAAAATCTATTATTTACTTATTTTTAACCTCTTATGTTTTAAGTACTTACGTACTTAAGTAAAAAAATGAGTATTAATAATTACTACCTTAGGCAAAATACTTTCAATTGATAGCATGTTCGATTGAACACTTTGTTCTATGGCTTCTAAATGCATGTTCCTATTTATCTTCTCTTATGTTTCTATTTAATCTACTTCGCTTGTAGTCCATTACAACGCAAATCTCCTTTACGAAAAATGTAGATTTACATCAGCAGATTTAAGAATAAAGAAGAACAGAAGAAGTCATACCACGTAACATGCCATATGACAAATGTTAGCACATAATAAACGATTTTCCATTTTTTAAAAACTGCGTTTATGATTTTAGTCAGAGGTGAACAGTGCCACTTTTAAGACTACAGAACTGTGACATTTCAGAAATTTTGTCGAAAATTTGCCCTCTTGGGCATGAAGGCCCTCCAGCACCCGCTGTTCCAGCACCTCATTTCCTTTCATGTAGGTAACCTATCATAGTCAGCAACAAAATATTGTGTTTAATAACACCGCATATTTACGAAATAAATTGATGAGATTTTTTTGTGTAACCATTTTATCCAGTATTTTTTATCCACTGATTATTGAGACAGATATTTCTTTTCAGACTTACAGAACAGTGCGATTTACATCACACATTTCTTTGAATATTTCGCCCTCTTGGGCATGATGACCCTCCTCCACCCGCTGTTCCAGCACCTCATTTCTTATCATGTATACAAAATTTGGGAGCTGAGCTGGGGGAAAATCCATCACAGTAAATAAACTACTCCTAATACTTCTTATGCAACAGTATACCCCAGTATTTATTATCAGCCCATTTTCTAGACAGCAATTCTGATATATCTGCGGTCCCACTTTATATTGTTACTATTTTGAGCAGATCTCTATTCTTCCGAGAGAAATGACCATAATGTTGAAAAGGACGTCACTACCATAATCCACTTCCGATGATGTAATATGAGACACATCATCACTTACGCCAATAAGTGTACTTTGCACTGAAAACACGTACTTCATTTAAAGCGGATGTCTCTGAAATAAAAATTTTGTCAAGTCATAAATGCAAATTACAATATTTCAAGAGAAAACAGTATTTATACTCACCTGAAGGTACTTTAAACTTCAACACATTTTAACTGTGTATCACATAGTGTTGTTACACGACCCGTTGCATATGAATATATCATTAAATTAAAAATTTTGTTACCGCTAGATGGAAAATGAGGAGAGTACAAACTCTTACCTGGAAAGCGCTACTCCTGCTCGTTCGGGATCTACCTGCAATACAAAAAGGCGATTTTAATAATATCGAAGCGTGATTTGCACATCACTTTTCTTTAAACTGAATTTATCTATGGAGTGGGTACTGGAACCTTCGGCTTAGAAACAAAAAACTGGACGTTTTCCACGAAACACCGAACTACTATACTTTTCTCGACGCGCTTACTCGAGTCTTTACTTATTTAATTTAGACCAAATTAAATAACCTAAACTAAATTAAATAGCCTAAATATCCTAAACTAAATAACCGTTTGCGTACCATAAAATTTACATATGAAATGGAACACAATGAACAGCTACCATTTTTAGATGTATTACTTATTAGAAATTGTGAAAATAAGTTAGAATTTGATGTATATAGGAAAGAAACCGAGACTCTTACAATTAGATATATTCCCAACGATTCACACCACCCTTTTCAACATAAAATGGCAAGTTTTAATTTTCTAATTCACCGTTTGTTAAATTTCTCCCTCAGTAAAGCGAGGTTTGAATATGAGAAATAATGAATTAAGAATATAGCTAAGAATAACGGTTACTCAGTCCATTTAATAGATAAGTTAATAAGGAAATATACATTTAAGAGAACCCTATACAATGCCACGACTTTTCGTAGAGATACTGACAATTCGAAATTTGTTTCGTTACCATATGAACCTAAATTCACCCGTAGACTAGATAAAATTTTTAAAAATATAATATTAATTTGGTTTACAATTTTAAAAACACACTACAGACCCTTTTGGGTAACCCCAAAGACAAAATCGACAAAAAATAAAAGTCAGGAAAATACGAAATACGTTGTAAAGACTGTGATCAAAAGTATACTGGGCAAACAAAAAGATACATTTTGACTAGATTTAAAGAACACACGGCTCACTTGAAATATGGCAGAACAGAAAAATCTTGTGTTGCCCAATACACTTTTGACAACAATCATAGAATAGACATAAATAATTTAAATTTAATAAAAAATGTGACAAACAGAAGAGAGTTGGAGGCTTTTGAAGGAAATTATTAAGTGTAACAGTAGTATGAATAAGGACAATGGTCTGATCAAGGACCAGTCCACTGTTTGCTCTAATAAACAAAGACAGTTACGGTTCAGTGAACAGTGGCAACAAATTTAGCATAAATAGAACAAGTGTGTAGGTTAGAATTTAGTTTAATCTTCTCCTGAAGATGCCAACTTAGTTGGCGAAACGCGCGGCGAGAAAAGTATAGTAGTTCAGTGTTTCGTGGAAAACGTCCAGTTTTTTTTTAAATTTATCTATGAATTCATGACCTTATATTTCATAAATATGTACAGTGTGGTCAAACAAAACGTTTTCACCTGGATGGTTTTGGAAACTAGTGATTTATCACGGATACACCGAAACGGGTCGATATTGGTTTCTAGAGGCACATATTTTTTACAATTTCATTTTATTCGCGCAAGGTCCGTAATCAGAACAGTACCCCTGAAAAAATCTTAAATGGCAGCAATGGTCAAAAACTGAAATGTATGTTCATTTTCTTTTCAGTGCTGTTTTATTTTTTACATTTAGTTCAATAGTTTCTGCGAAAATGCATTTTGAAGTTATTTGCCAAATAACCTCAAAACGCATTTTGTCAGGACTTACTGAATCAAATTTTAAAAATAAAACACCACTGAAAATAGAATGAAGCGACCTTTAAAATGATGTGTCATTTGACACCTGTTGCCAGTTAACCCGTTAAAGTTTTAACCACATGTTTTAATTAAAGGAGTAGTAACCCCTGAAAAAAATCTTAAATTGCAACAATGGTCAAAAGACAGATCACTTGAAAGGTCTGTTCACACGTTCACACTGAAAAGGCACTGAAAAGGCCTTTCAGGTGATCTGTCATTTTACAATTTACATTTTCAGTGGTCAAGATGATTGAAGATCAAGGTAATCATATTGACAGGTTTATATGTAGATCACTTGAAAGGTCTGTTAATTCTCTTTTTAGTGGTGTTATATTTTTTACGTTTGGTTCAACAGGTCCTGAGAAAATGCGTTTTAAAGTATTTGCCAAGTAACCTTTGGCAAATACTTTCCTTGGAAAATTCAATTTCTCAGAATCTACTGAATCAAATTTAAAAAAATAAAACACCACTGAAAATAGAATGAGTAACCTTTGAAATGACGTGTCGTTTGACACCTGTTGCCATTTAAGATTTTTTAGGGGTTATTACCCCGCCTAGACTTAGACCTTGCGCGAATAAGGTGAAATTGTAAAAATCCCCAAATTTTCGGCGCTTCTGTGACAAATCACTAGTTTCAAAAATAATTGAAGTAGAAACTTTTCGTTGGACCACAATTCAATACTCTCACAAGAAGAATAAGACAAAAAATTGGAAGTAATAGCTTGGAAAAAGTACCTTTATCTGCTATCCCCTTCGCCGTATCGTCAATGGTCTCTTTTACGAGTGGATGTTGAACTTCTTCTTCACAAACAAGTTAATGTTATACCAAATTACTATTACCGACTCGCAAAACTCACAAATCACTCACGACTCACAAAAGTTAAAAAAACTGCCACCAATTGTACACTTCGCCGGCATTCATATGTCATTCTACCTGAAATTGAATATTCTAAATTTTATACATTCTCATTGTGTTCTTCATAAAAATACTAAACGTGGTTACAAGTGCAAAATCTTACCTAAACAAGGTCAATAAGCATTTTGCCCTCCTGGGCAAGTTGGCCCTCCACCACCCGCTGCTCAAGCTCCTCATTTGTGATATATGTACGTGTTATCTAGCTAGCATTGTGATGCATATTGCCTAACTAGAAATGTTAATTTCTTTCGGAACCTCTTTTCGAATCGGTTTTCTAACGATTTTCTGTCAACTTTCTAACTTCTAGTAGTATTATCAATGAGCATACGAAAAATTATTGTCACTAGAAATATGAAAAACAGACAATATTTTAATTGTTACTGTGTATATAAGTCTAGAAATACTTGCTAATTGACGATAGCAACAATGCAAACAGAAATTGTCTGGCCAGTGTCGGTTTGTATGTGATCTCACCTCGTACATAAAAATAAGTCAAACACCTAGCTTTACTTATAATCTATGATCCAGGTTGCCAGGTAACAAAAATTCGAGGCAGTTTCAGAATATACATATACAGGGTGTCCCATAATTAATAAGTGTGTTGTACAAGTGATTTTAAGGGGGTCTTTTTCGACTAGAATCTTCCTTGCAAAGTTATTCACATATACAAGGCGAGCCAAAAAATTTTTATTTTATTTTTTATCTCAACAATGGATTTTTTCCTTGATAACCGTTGCGTATTCAAAAAAAGATATAAAACAAAAATGAATAGGGTTGCGTGTATAATCTCATGTGGACGCAGAGGGAAAATAAAAATGTTACCCCAGGATGTCCTTCTGTTAGTAAGAGATCACATCAAAACTCAAATTCTTCCGTTATTTCGTTATTGAGATAAAAAATAAAAAACATATTTTTGGACCGCCTTGTGTATTAAAATAGCTTTGCAGAGAGGACTCTAATCGAAAAAGTTTATATGAAAGACTTTTTAAAATCATCTGTAGAATATACTCTTTGAAAGGTTTAACATAACTATGGGAAAACCTGTACCTATAAAAAAACATCATTCTTCCCCATTCGGTACTAACATTTTTTCTCATGTATCCCGCAATCTTACGTTTTCCGTTCCTTCCCCAGATTATTTTTCATCAGAAAATTCCATTTTTAGATTCCATGTTTTTCTAAAAAGTTGTCTTTTAAAAAACTAGACAATGTATGGATAGGATAATTAAATTACCAACAATTGTAAAGCCAAGGAAGATAAATATTGAACTTGGTGCGCTGTGAAATTCTTTTTCATTGCCAGAAAATATTTTTCACTGCCGTTCTTGCAGAAGTAATGGGTTCGGTTTTCATAATTCTCGTATGCCGAAAGTATCTTTATTAACAAAAATTTTGTGATCTATTGGCACAGTATCTACTAAGAACGTTACTCTGAAAAGAAAATGAAACTGTTAATGTTAAATTAGTAATATCAATTATTAGCACATGGTTATTCTATATTTATTGACAAACACTGACTAAGAAAGCAAAACAATTTCTTATTTGAATTCTGTATTAATAGCAGGATTACTAAAATCATTCACCTAAAAATTCAAACGTCGCAAACTCAAAAGTTGCAAACATCACTACATTCTCTAGTAAAATTTGGAATTAATGCTTATTTTCTTTACATATATGACATTTCGGAAATGAGCAAACTCTACTGAAATGGAAACCAAATATAGTCAACAAAATACATACAATACTGTCATATACTTACTTAACTGATTAGTTTAATGTTTTCCTCATATCCATGTTCTTTGTAATTTGGAGAAAATAGTTCTCTATTGAGATACTACTAACCGCCTTAACCTAAAATTTCATCCCATTTACAGACTCTACGAAAAGATCTTCAAATATATCTTAGTTACAAAAATTAAAAAACGTGTTCCCGTTCAAAATCCATTCCCAAACTTTTGTAATTAGTGAACATTTTATTCATGGCCGTAGTCTTCCGCCGATAAGACCTCATTTTTGATATCTATTAATATATAGCAATTGATCGTAAATCGCTAAAATTAAATCCAACACACTCAGCAACAAATTTATATAAAATTGCCAAATATTTACCAAACAATGATCAAATTATAATATCAAAATTGTATTTTGTCCATATTGTTTTTAAGTTGTAGAAGATCTTTATTAATGCTATATTTACCTTTACGTAAATTTCTCTTTAGTTATGACAGCGTACTATATTTACCTTGCAACCAGTTTGCCAGTTCCTTTCGACATTTATCTTCGAACAAACATATATAAACACATATATTGGAAGGTCTATTTTTTATCTAAACATTCCATTATCCTCGATCGGCCGAATCATTAATTTCCTAAAAGATCAATAACACGTTTATCGACTAGATAAAAACCTACCCTACAAATAAACAGGATTACCAGCCATTGAAAGACAAGGAAAAAATATAAAGACTGGTCCTGTGCAAATTTGTATCATAACCAACCGCACTCCTATTGTTAAACATTTAGTTTAGAAAATTGAATTGTTAAATGATAAATTAGTGATATTAATTACTAGTCCAACATATACTAATAATCTACATTAGTTCAGAAATTACTACGAAAGAAAAATAACCTCTTTTTTTATGTTTTGTTTTAATTGCTGGGGCTGTAGTGATGTGATTTATCAGTTCGAAACAAGTTTTAATTGCTTTTACAAATAATGTGTTTGCTGTAGTTTTCATATATGCGTTAATATTTGTCCTTACACCGATCACAATTTTATCATCTAGATAGAAAACTACATAACTAACGCAGTTTTTCAAATCAAATTTTATTATCATATTTCGTAGCTTATGAGTATTAAAAATATTAACCTTAAAACTCAACTGCAAACATCTATGTATTATCTCGTAGAATTTGGCATTATTATTTGTTTTCTTCACAAAAATAATTGCGATCTTCAGACATGTCATTGTGTTGGAGAACTCGTTCCCTGCATCGGATATTTTGCAACCCGTCTATTCTAGCCTGTATATTAATATGATATGCCTACATATGTATAATAATAATAATAATAATACTCACCCTATAATTACTCCGAAGAGTAACCCCAGAGGTCCTCTCAGGGATCTGTGCGGGGAAGGGATGGCTATTATTATTATTTGCCTGCACAACTGTATGTATGTGTTGTAGAAATGAGCGAAAATCAGTAGAATGAAACACCCAACACCCAGCACAGTCAACTATAAAATAAAATAAAAATATCATATATTTATCAACTAGATTAGTGTGTAGGTTTTCTTATGTCCACATGCATCTTAATGAGACACCTTTTAAACTCTTCATTTCAAAAATTGTATCAATACTTTCCGAGGGAACATTCAAACGTTCTGTGTTAATACAAAAATTAAGAAGTACATTCCTCAAAACCCCTTGAACTGTCACCTCAAATCTTATGTGTACACTGTCCAGGAGTTGAAAGCATCAGAAACCATCTGAAATAAAAACCCAGCACAGTCGCAACAAAATAAGTAGTACAAGGTAATTTCAGCAAACTTACCGAAGGGATTAGCGTCAAGATTTTCATATGTTCATATCGTTTCCAATTTTTAGTAGCAAATTTACCTTAGTGAAGAATTTTCTGCTTTTACTTCAATTCCTCTTCAGTTATGATAGCGTACTCTATCTATACATTTACAAACTGCTGTGACATCTTCAGAGATATGTTAAAATCAAAAATTGAAAACCATGTTCCAAGCCAAACAATCCATTCCGAAATTTCTACAATTGGCAAATATTTATTATATCAATGACCTGTGATCATGACCAACGACCTTGTGAGGACCTCGTAGCTTATAAAAACAATCAACAACTATCAATAATTTCGTGTGTGTTAAAAAACTTTGCATTGAAAACTCTTACATTACATTCTCGAAAGCGGGCACCTCTTTAACAAAAATTCAGAACAGTTGCAAATGGGGATTATTAATGGAACATACTGTACTCGTACTTACCTGGAAACTACTACTATATGAACTATAACAAACTTTTAACTGTGTTACACTTTCTCATCACCTATTACGTATAAATAAATCAAAAAGTTAAACATTTTGTTGCCGCAACATGAAAAATGAGAAGAGTCAAGACTCTTACCTTAAAAGTGCTACTCCTGCTCGTTCGGGACCTACCTGCAATAGAAGACGAAATTATTACAGTGTCTCCATTGAGTTAATTTATTTTAAAATTAAATTATTTTAATTAATAGAGGAAACTTCGATCCAACTGACGTGTAGATCATCTCATTCTTATACTGAAAATGCCATGATTATAAGCTATTATTTTACTATTTAAATTTAACAAATACATTTGAAAAAAAGTTCATGCCATCCAATGACACACACTGTAAGGAGAACAAAAAGAAATAATGAAGTTGATAGCTTGAATTAAGTACCTTTATCTGCTATCCCTTTTGCCGTATCGTCAATGGCCGTTTCTTCGAATAACTGCAGCAAACAACGTTTGTCGACTCACAAAACTCACAACTCACAAAAATTCAAAACTTGTCTCTTTGGATAGTCACTTCAGAGCACTTTGCAAGTATGCCCCACACAACTCCTGAAATTAAAAACTAAATGATTTCCCTTCTACAGTGATATATGATCCAGATGGCCAGATAACAAAAGGAAGTTTCTCTAGAAAGTTTCAAAATATATATATCAACAAATATATTCCTTACCCAAGTACAGTAGTAACAGTTTTTTTCTCATGAGTCCAACAATCTAACGCCATCCATTCCTTCTCAGAGCATGTTTATCAGTAAATTCCAATTCGTAGATTATATATTTTTCTAAAAAAAGTTTAATTTAAAAATCGAGAGAATATATGTATACGGTAATTAATTAAATTACCAGCAATTGAAAGACAAGGAAAAAATATTAAGTCTGGTCCTGTGAAAATTGTTTCATAACCACTCATTCAAGCACTCCTATTGTTAAACATTTAGTGTTATATTGGTCTCCAATCCAAGGACGCTTCTCTGAAAAGAAAACTAATTGTTGAATGATAAATTAGTGACATTAGTTACTAGTGCAACATATACCAATACTCTACATTATTTCACAAATAACTACGAATGAAAAATAGCATCTAATTTCAGTTTTGTATTAATTGCAGGGATTGTATTTGTCCTCAAACCGATCACAATTTTATCAACTATATACAAAACTACCTTATAACATGCTTTTCAAATCAGATTTTGTTATTATATTTTCTAGCTTAAGTGTATTAAAAACATTCACCTTAAAACTCAACTGCAAGCATCTATGTATTATCTCATGGAATTTGGCATTATTATTTGTTGGACGTGAGTTAGAATTCGTGCCCTTCATCGGAAATGTTGTTCTCCTTAGTGAATTGGCCCTCCTCCACCCGATGTTATAGCTTGTAAATTATTGTATGTGTTGTTTAAGAGATGAGCGAAAATCACTAGAATGAAAAACCCAGCCCAGTCAGCTACAAAATAAAATTAAACCATAATATATTTACCTACTAGATTAGTGTACTGGTTTCCTTATGTCCACATACTCGGACATCTTAATGATATAATTCGCCTTTTAAACTCTTCATTGCTAAAATTTGATCGATACTTTCAACCGAAGCAACTTTCAAATATTCTTTGTTTTTTTTTTAATTGTTAAAACAAAAAATTAGAAAGCACGTTCTTCAAAACCCCCTTGATCTATTACCTCATATCTGATGTGTACTACACTGTCTAGGAATTAAGCGAAAGCATCTGAAATAAAAATCCAGCACAGTTACGATAAAACAAGTATGCAGCGTAATTTCAGCAAACTTACCAAACAGAAGAGATTAGCGTCAAGTTTTTCATACTTTCACATCGTTTCCAATTTGTAATAGCAAATTTACCTTACTGAAGAATTTTCTGCTTTTTCTTAAATTCCTCTTCAATTATGACAGCGTACTCTACATCTTTATAAATTCCTATGGCAGAATCTTAGAAAGATATGTTAAAAACAAAAAGTGAAAAGCAAAGTTTCAATCCATTGCGAAATGTGTATGATTGGCAAATAGGTATTTGTTATACATGACTAGTGATCATGACCAATGACCTCGTGAAGACCTAGTCGCTTATAAAAACAATATTTAACTATCAATAAGTTCGTTTACTTCGCAAAATCGCTTACTTTTTCGAAAGTGGGCACCTCTTAAACAAAAATTCAGTAGATATAAGTGCAAATGTGGATTTTTTATGAAACATACTGTTCTCATACTTACCTGAAGCTACTTTGAACTATACCAAACTTTTAACTGTATAACACGTTCTGTTGTCACCGATTACGTATAAACAAATTAAAAAGTTAAAAGACTTTTTGCAGCAACATGAAAAAAAGAGAAGAGTGAAAACTCTTACCTTGAAAGTGCTACTCCTGCTCGTTCGGGACCTACCTGTAATAGAAGAAAGTGATTAAGTAGTTATTATATTGTCTACATCGAGTTACAAAAATTAAATTATTTTAATGAATAGTAATTTTATTGTCAGACTGACAACGCTGTGCATATATGATATTACTATTTGAATTTAACAAATAAATTTGCAAGAGATTCATACCATCCAGTGACACACACTATAAGGAGAACAAAAAAGAAAACATGAAATTTATAGCTTGGATTAAGTACCTTTATCTGCTGTCCCTTTTGCCGTATCGTCAATGGCCTCTTCTTCAAATAACTGCAGCGAACCACGTTTGCTGATTCACTAAACTCGCAAAACTCACAACTCACTCACGACTCACAAAAATTAAAAACTTGTCTCTTTGGATAGTCACTCGAGAGCACTTTGCACGTACGCCCCACATAACTCCTGAAATTAAAAATTAAATTATTTCCCTTCTACAGGAATTTACGATCTAGATTCCCAGGTGACAGACATCTAGTCAGTTTCAAAATACAGGGTGTTCCATTAATTTTGCAAAAACATTCAGGACACCTTGTTTCCGGGATACAGGGCGTTGGAATTAAAATATATATATATATATATATACACGATGTTCTACCTAAGGCGGTTTCCTCCATAACTCCGTTATTGTAAATTTAAGAAAAATATGTTCAAAATGTTCAAACAAATGTGGTGCATAATAATGTGGTGCATATTTGTAAAATATTTCTAATCATATAGGGTGCTCCATTTCCTGTAATTACTACACAACTTCATTATTTTAAAAGGGATTGTATTTGTACATTTTTGGATACTGAACGAAATTTTAGGTTCGATTTGTCATGGATTTTTCTTTCCTTTACTTTGTTGCAAAATGTTGCACGTTATTCTGTGTCGCAAATACCAATCTGACAATCTTTCAACAGCAATATATTTTTTAAAAACCTCACATTTACGTACATCGTTGAATGCAAAATTAACTTTTAACTGATATAATATTGTCCATATCTATCTTCTTCAATTTTCGAGAAATCGGTTCTGGTTAACAAAGTCAACCTAAAATTTAGTGGAGTATGCAAAAATGTACAAATTTACAGGAGGTAAATGGAGCAATCTGTATGGTTAGAAATATTTTACTAATACACACCACATCATTTTGGCCAACTTTTATTTGAAACATTTTTTTTTATTTACAATAACAGAGTTGTGGAAGAAACCGCCTTAGGGCGCGTTGAGATTATACCAGCTGACTAGCGCCAGTGAACTAACGCTAATTTACTAGCCCTTGTGAATCTGTTTACATATTAGTAATTGAAAAATTAATTTTAGACGTGTTACTTATGTGTCTCTAATACATTTAATTATTTTCTTTATCATAACTATTGTCAAATGCTTCTTATTCGTTTCACGTTACATGTATTTAAATGCACTATTTCGCTCTATTCAAATTTTTGTAGTTTTCATCTCGAATATTCCACAATACTTTACACTCTTTATTTAAACCGAGGTACAAATATCGTTGTCATTTTCCATCAAATTCTTAGATGGCGCTACTTTATATCACTGCACTGGCAATATAAAAGTACAACGCGGCTGCCACATTTCAAAACACAGTATCCAACATTTGTCTCAAAAATTCATTTTTTACTCCGAGCAGATACTGTGTTTATTCCACGTCTATTGCACTACCTAGAAAACGAATATCTTTCATAGTTACGCACATATATTTCGGCAAAACACAGTATCTACAATACAATTTTTAGTTTTCTACGCCAAAACCCAGCAAATGCTATGTTTCAATAGTAGAATATAGGCGAAACCTAGTATGTGGTACTTACTGTGTATTGGAAGCAACATCCGGAAGAGAATGTTTTACAAAAATTTACCCGTAACACAGTACGTGGCAGTTACTGTGAATTGGAAAATATATTTTAGTTAGATGGTTTTACTCGTAACACAGTAAGTGGTCAAAGCAAGTGGTAATTAAGTGGTAATTATTGGTCACAAAGTTAATTGGTAATTATTGGTCACAGCAAGTGGTAATTATCAAAATGAAAATATTATGTGCAGATACAATGATTTTTACTATATACTCTGCTAACGTTTTATTAAACATCTATGCCAAAACACAGCAACTGCATTTTTTTTTGAAAAAAACACAAGAATCTTTAAATTATTGTTTACGTATACAATAACTTGCAATTATAGTATCCTAAACTGTTAAAATTGTATTTAAAGATCATTAATAGTTCGAGGGCCATATGTTTAAAGTGTTCTTTAATTTACTCAAAACTTTGAAAATAACAGTTACTGTGTTTTGAAATATGGCAGCCGAACGTATTCCAACTTTACTAGCGCTAGTATAATAAGCACAACACTAGCGCGATTCATGGTTTACATTATGCTTATAACATACCAGTCCACTGGCGCTATCCAACTGGTATTATGTCAACGACGCTTTAGGTGGAACACCATTCATATATACAATTTTTGACCTGAATCTGATCTGAAAAACCATTATGCCAATGTTCTTGAGACCGCAGGTGTTTGTTTTTAAAAATAATGGACAGCTTTTGATGTACCGTAAAAAGTGATTACTTTGCATTTTAATGGGTTACTTTGCACTAGTGGCGGCCGGTGGAATTTGATGTGCTCGTATTTCCGTATGGGACTGGCACAGCAGTCATGGGACTCACACCACATTTTAAGGGGTGGATACTAGACCTAAATAGAAGGCTATAATGGCAAAAAATCTTCAAGGAAAACTTGCGTATTTTTTTTTTTCTAAAAAATCGCTTTTTTATTTTTATGAAAGGAATATTTTAGCTATATTAACAAAACACCCTGTATATATCAAGAAATATAATCCTTACCTAAATACGGTCGTAACATATTCTCTCTCATATATCCAGCCTTATTGAGCTTTCCATTCCTCCCCCAGAGCATTTTTTATCGGCAAATTCCATTTATTTTTTTGTAGATTGCAATAGATTCCATATTTTTTCTTGAAAAGATTTTTTAAATAGACAGTATATTTACATATATGGTAAATTAAATTACCAGCAATTGAAAAAACACAAATAAAAACTATTAAGGTGGGTTATGTACAAACCTTTTTCACAGCTAGCTGCAAAAGCAATATTTGGTTGCTAAAATTCTTCAAAAGCTGAAGACTCTCCTGTTTTTGAAAATTTAGTAGAAGGTATATTGGCCGACGATCTAAGGACGCTTCTCTAAAAACAAACTTTGTATAAATATGATTTACCAGTTCGCAAGAAATTTGTCTTTATTTTTAGGCCAACCACACATTTATCAACTAGAAACAAAACATTATAAACAAGCTTTTCAAATAAGATTATGCTACAACATTTGCTATCTTATGAGTATTAAAATCATTCACCTTAAAACTCTCGTTTTGGCATTTTTGTTTCTTTTCTTTATAAAAATAATTCCCGCCTCCTGAGATGTTATTATATTCCGAGTCCTTGACCGCAAATTTCACCCTCCTAACAAGTTGGCTCTCCACCACTCGCTGTTCTAGCTCCTCATTTGTGACGTTTAGAAAATGAGCAAAAACCACTAAAATGATACCCAGCCCAGTGAGGAATTAGAGTTTTTACGTATGTCCTCATTGTTTTTAATTCGTAGAAAACATTTCCCCTACTGGAGCATTAATCGCCTTTTAAATTTTACAATTATTGCAACAACCTTACAATATTTCGAGGGAATCGAACAATTAATTCTCAAACTTGAAAAAATAATTGAATCATAGCGATTACCTTCCAAAAACCATTTCCTAGGAACTGAGCAAAAATGTCTGAAATGAGAATCTAACACATTCACCAACAAAATAATATAGCATTACCAAACTTACCAAACTTACCAAACGTATTAGCGTCAAGTTTTTCTTTTTGCCAATTTTTGTTATGTCAGCTTATATTCTATATACCTTGCAACCATTTGTCAATTCCTTGGAACAGAATCTTCAAAACATAGGTATGGTAAAACAAAACATTGGCATATACATATTTTGCTATCACACAATCCATTTTCTAACTTTTATAGTCAGCAAACATAATATACTCATGCCCAGTGAATAATTTGATAAGAATCGTAGCTTTAAAAAACTGTCTCTGGAAATCAATAAGTTGGTGTACTTTGCATTGAAAACTTTTTCGAAAACGAACACCTCTGAAATGAAAATTAAAACAAGTTATAAGTGGAAATGAGTGGATATGAGAATATATATATATATATTTGTACTCACCTGAAGGTACTTTTAATTATAACAAACTTTCTACTGTATCACGTATTGTTGGCACGACCGATTGCGAAAAATAAATATTGCCGCAACATGAAAAATGTGAAGCGTAAACACTCACCCTGAAAGTGCTACTCCTGCTCGTTCGGGACCTACCTGCAATAGAAGAAGGTGATTGATTAGTTATCATATTGTATCCATTGAGTTACAAAAATTGAATTATTTTAATTAATCGTCATTTTATTGTCAGATTGACAATGCCCTGATTATGATATTACTATTTAAATTTAACAAATACATTTGAAAAAAAGTTCATACCCTTCAGTGACTCACTTTACAAGAACAAAAAAAATTAAATTTATAGCTTGGACTAAGTACCTTTATCTGCTATCCCTTTTGCCGTATCGTCAATGGCCTCTTCTTCAAATAACTGCAGCGAACCATGTTTGTCGACTCACCAAACTGACAAAACTCACAACTCACTCACGACTCACAAATACTAAAAACGTGTGTCTTTAGATAGTCACTTGAAAGCACGTTTCAGGTACGCCCCACATAACTCCTGAAATTAAAAACTAAATTTTTCCCCGATTTACTATTTTTACTAATATCTGGCTGGAAAACCATTATATCAATTTTCTTGAAACTTCAGCTGATTACACAGATACCCAAAAAACAAAAAATTATGAGTTCTAGGTCAAACTCTGCTTATTACATGTTTTCGGGGTCGCTGAAACCGAATCCGATGTACGTTTAACCCCATCAGGTCGGAGTTTTTGACATAACCTCAAAAAACCGTATAATTGGACCCCAAGTTTTCATAACAAGGAAAAGTTCTGACTTGACAATCAAACCATGCCTGTCATATGTTTTCGGAGTCGCTGAAACCGAATCCGATGTCCGTTTAACCCTCATCAAGTCAGGTTAATGACATATTAAAAAACCGCAGGAATTTATTTACAATGAGTTTTATAGTTGTCAAATATTCTAGTTAGTAAGGGTAAAGAGGTTCAAGAGTTATGGGATTTAAAAGTTTTTAATGAAAAAGTTAAGAGGTCAACGAGCTTTAGCTTTGGATTCCATTTCCGTATACTCATCTATCTCAAACGTAGACTGAACCACAGGTCAAATATTTTATTCCGCTTCTTCTATTTCTTATTTATTAAGTTTTTCAACCTTTCATGCTTATATTAACGGTTTCACAAGGAAACCTTAAAAACCTGACATGATAAAATTAAATAGATTAAATAGCATTCGGTTTCAGCGACCCCAAAAACATGTAGTAAACATGGTTTGGATATCAAGTCAGAATTTTTTCCTTGTTACGAAAACTTGGGGTTCAATTATACGGTTTTCTGAGGTTATGTCAAAAACCTGACCTGATGGGGTTAAATGGACACCGGATTCGGTTTCAGCGACCCCGAAAACATGTAATAAGCATAGTTTGACCTAGAGCTCAGAATTGTTTTTTTGTGTGTGCCTGTGTTATTTATAAAAACAATTGACAACTTTTTGTGTACCTAATTAGATTTAATTTATTTATTCTTATGCTATCCCGAGTTGATATTAACAAAAAAAATATTAGAATTACAATGTGCAATTACAATTAGAACAATGATTTTGTCTGTTTACTGTTCTTCGCATCTCGCTTCATTTTCGGGAAAAAAATAATAATAACTAAGTGAAAAATCTCTGCATACTCCTCAAGCAAATGAAAAAAATATTTTATAAACAAACAACGAAACAACTGAACTTTCAAGAAAATTTTCTCTGTGCGTTTTCAGATACTAGTAAAAATCAGATATTTTTTTTAAATTTCGACATACAGGAATCCTGCATCTCGCTAAGATTTTGTCTTATCTTCATGCAAGAAATTGTATCCTGATTTTTTTAACAATATTAACGAAACACCCTGTGTATATCAATAACAAGAAATATTATCACCTAAATACGGTCGTAACATCTTCTTTCTCATATATCCAGCATTCTGGAGCTTTTCGTTCCTTCCCCAAACCATTTTTTATCGGAATATTCCATTTCCTTTTTGTAGATTTCAGTTGTTCATATTTTTTTCTAAAAAAAAGATTTTTTTTTAGAGACAATATACGTACATTAGGGTGGACCTTAACAATTTTTTTTCGTTTTTTTCTCAGCGGGCCGGGTGAAAATCAGTTCTGGGTACCTTAAAACTTGTGCGGAAACCAAAACTGCCGCGATCGGAACCTTTTTTCCCGTGCCACAAAGCGCCGGAAGTTTCTTATGGGATTTACATGTTAAAAATCACTGAAAACGTTCGATACGCTCAAAAACTATGAAAATCATCAAATCTGATAGTCGCAAGGATATATTTCTATGTTCTTTTTCCTCCTGAATTAGATGGAATCGTCAGATTTCGTTTATTCGTTGAGCGAAAAAAATTATGAGCGAAAAATTGTGAAAAAACACCAAATTAAAATAAAGAAAATTGAAAAAAAAGACGAAATAATTTTTTCTTCATTTTTTTTCATTCAACGAACAAACGAAATCTGGCGATTTCATCTGATTCAGGAGGAAAAAATACATGGAAATATATCCTTGCGACTATCACATTTGATGATTTTCATAGTTTTTGAGCGTATCGAACGTTTTCAGTGATTTTTAACGTGTAAATCCCATAAGGAAACTTCCGCCTTGCGGCACGGGAAAAACGGTTCCGATCGCGGCAGTTTTGGTTTCCGCACAAGTTTTTAGGTACCCAGAACTGATTTTAACCCGACCCGCTGAGAAAAAACGAAAAAAAGTATTAAGGTCCACCCTAACGTACATATATGGTAAATTAAATTACCAGGAACTGTAAATTATATTATTAAGGTGGGTCCTGTATAAACCCTTTTCACAGCCAGCTGGAAAAAGCAATATTTGGTTACCATAATTCTTCAAAGCTGAACACACTCCTGTTTTTGAAAATTTAGTAGAAGGTATATTGGCCAACGATCCAAGGACGCTTCTCTAAAAGAAAATTACATTTTTAATGATCATTTAGTATTAGTTACTAGTACAAGATCTATAATAAAAAGTAGTAATCTATATTAGTTTTGAAACATTTACTGCGAAAGTAAAACAGCCTCTTATTTGACTTCTTTATTAACTGCAGTGGTTGAACTAATATATGATTTAACAGTATCATACTCATTGCTAACTTATGAGTATTAAAAACACTCACCTTAAAACTCAACTGCAAATATCTTTCGTTTTGACATTGTTTTTTTTTTACAAAAATAATTCCGGCCTCCTGAGATGCTAATATATTTGAGATCCTGAGTCCTTCATCACAAATTTCACCTTTCTAAGCGACTTAGCCCTCCACCATTCGCTGATCTAGCTCCTCATTTGTGATGTTGAGGAAATGAGCAAAACCCACTAAATGAAACCCAGAACAATGAGTGACAAGATAATACAAAGCTATATAATACTTACCCAAAGGAATTAATGTTGTTGTCCACGCCCATATTGTTTATAATTTGTAGTATTGTTGTATTTGTACATTTGTAGTATTGTATTGTAATATGTAGTAAAATTATTGCAACAACTTTACAGTTTCTTCAAAGGAATCGAACAATTAATTCGTAAACTGTTATTGAATCTGTGATGCAATTATCTTCCAGAACACATTTTCGGAATTGAGCAAAAACGTCTGAAATGAGAATCCAACAGATTCACCAACAAAATAATACAACATTACCAAACACTTACCAAACGGAGTAGCGTCAAGTTTTTCTTATGTCCACATTTCTTCCAACTTATAGAATCAAGTTAAACTTATTAAAAACATTATCTGGCTTTACCTAAATCCCTGTTCTGTTGTGGCAGCTTATATTCTATCTACCTTGCAACCATTTTGCCAATTCCTTTTAACAGAATCTTCAAACATACGTATATTAATTTTTATATGTTTATATGTTTCCCAACTTTTATAGTCGGTTTGATAAGAATTGTAGGTTCAAAAAAGGAGTTTCTGAAAGTCAATAAGTTGGTGGATTTTGTGCGCATTGAAAACTTTTTCGAAAATGAACACCTCTGAAATGAAATTAAACCACGTTATAAATGCAAATGAGAATATACTGTATTTGTACTCACCTGAAGGTACTTCTAACTATAACAAACTTTTTACTGTATCACGTATTGTTGGTACACGACCGATTGCGAAAAAAAATTGTTGCCGCAACATGAAAAATGTAAAGCATAAACACTCACCCTGAAAGTGCTACTCCTGCTCGTTCGGGACCTACCTGCAATAGAAGAAGGTGATTAATGATTAGTTATCATATTGTCTCCATTGATTTACAAAAATTGAATTATTTTAATTAATATCCATCTTATTATTAGACTGAGAATGCTACGGTGCTAGTGCTATTACCATTTAAATTTAACAAATACATTTAAAAGAAGAAGGATACCCCCAATGTTCAAATCATCCATACACATTACAAGGAGAACAGAAGAAAGAGAAAACGAATTTATAAGCTTGGACTAAGTACCTTTATCTGCTATCCCTTTTGCACGTATCGTCAATGGGCTCTTCTTCGAATAACTGCAGCGAACCATGTTTGTCGACGCACCAAACTGACAAAACTCACAACTCACTCACGACTCACAAACACTAAAAACTTGTGTCTTTGGATAGTCACTTGAAAGCACCTTGCAGGTACGCACCACATAACTCCTGGAACTAAAAACTAAATTATTCCCCGATTTACGATTTTTTACTAATATCTGGAAAACCGTTATGCCAGTTTTCTTGAAACTTTCATTAGTTTTGATATGTCTTTTTACACGACTAAAAATACAATGATTTTGTCTGTTTACTGTTCTTGGCATTCCGCATCTTCATTTTCGGGAAAATAAAATAATAATCTAAGTGAAATATCTCTGCATTCTCTTGAAGCAAATGAAAAAAATATTTTATAAACAAACACCTGAATTTTCAAGAAAATTGGCTCTGTGCGTTTTCAGATATTAGTAAAAATCAGATATATTTTTTAAATTTCGACATACAGGTATCCTGCATCTCGGAAAGGAGAGTTTTCGGAGGCTAGTTAATAAGATTTTGTATTATCTTCATGCAAGAAATTGTATCCTGATTTTTTTAACAATATTAACGAAACACCCTGTGTATATCAATAACAAGAAATATTCTCACCTAAATACGGTCGTAACATCTTCTTTTCTCATATTACCAGCATTCTGGAGCTTTTCGTTCCTTCCCCAAACCATTTTTTATCGGAAAATTCCATTTTTTTTTTGTAGATTTCAGTTGTTCCATATTGTTTCTAAAATAAAATTTTTTTAAATAGAGACAATATACATACATATATGGTAAATTAAATTACCAGCAATTGTAAAACAAAGTTATATTATTAAGGTTGGTCCTGTATAAACCTTTTTCAGAGCCAGCTGGAAAAGCAATATTTGATTACCATAATTCTTCAAAGCTGAACACACTCCTATTTTTGAAAATTTAGTAGAAGGTATATTTGGCCAACGATCCAAGGACGCTTCTCTAAAAAGAAAAATTAAATTTTTAATGATCATTTAGTATTAGTTACTAGTACAAGATCTATAATATAAAGTAGTAATCTATATTAGTTTAGAAACATTTACTGCGATAGTAAAACAGCCTCTTATTTGACTTCTTTATTAACTGCATTGGTTGTACTAATATTATGATTTTTCACTTAACAGTATTTTTTTATTTAAAAATCGACTAGAACCTATAAACAAGCTTTCCAAAAAGATTTTTTTTTATTTTTTTTAAAAAATTTTGCTAACTTATGAGTATTAAAAACACTCACCTTAAAACTCAACTGCAAACATCTTTCGTTTTGACTTTATTGTTTATTTTTTTACAAAAATAATTCCGGCCTCCTGAGATGCTATTATATTTGAGATCCTGAGTCCTTCATCACAAATTTCACCCTTCTAAGCGACTAAGCCCTCCACCATCCGCTGAGCTCCTCATTTGTGATGTTGAGGAAATGAGCAAAACCCACTAAATGAAACCCAGAACAATGAGTGACAAGATAATACAAAAACTATATAATACTTACCCAAAGGAATTAATGTTGTTGTCCACGCCCACATTGTTTATAATTTGTAGAATATGTTGTATTTGTAGTATTGTATTGTAATATGTTGTAATTATTGCAACAACTTTACAATTTCTTCAAAGGAATCGAACAATTAATTTGCAAACTTTTATTGAATCTGTGATGCAATTACTCTTGCAGAACACATTTTTGGAATTGAGCAAAAACGTCTGAAATGAGAATCCAACAGATTCACCAACAAAATAATACAACATTACCAAACACTTACCAAACGGAGTAGCGTCAAGTTTTTTCTTATGTCCACATTTCTTCCAACTTATAGAATCAAGTTAAACTTATTAAAAACATTATCAGGCTTTACCTAAATCCCTGTTCTGTTGTGGCAGCTTATATTCTATCTACCTTGCAACCATTTTGCCAATTCCTTTTAACAGAATCTTCAAACATACGTATATTAATTTTTATATGTTTATATGTTTCCCAACTTTTATAGTCGGCCTTTGATAAGAATTGTAGGTTCAACCTGGAAAAGGAGTTTCTGAAAGTCAATAAGTTGGTGTATTTTTGTGCATTGAAAACTTTTTCGAAAATGAACACCTCTGAAATGAAAATTAAACCACGTTATAAATGCAAATGAGAATATACTGTATTTGTACTCACCTGAAGGTACTTCTAACTATAACAAACTTTTTACTGTATCACGTATTGTTGGTACACGACCGATTGCGAAAAAAAAATTGTTGCCGCAACATGAAAAATGTAAAGCATAAGCACTCACCCTGAAAGTGCTACTCCTGCTCGTTCGGGACCTACCTGCAATAGAAGAAGGTGATTGATTAATGATTAGTTATCACATTGTCTCCATTGATTTACAAAAATTGAATTATTTTAGTTAATATCCAGCTTATTATTAGACTGAGAATGCCACGGTGCTATGCTATTACCATTTAAATTTAACAAATACATTTAAAAGAAGAAGAATACCCCCAATGTTCAAACCATCCATACACATTACAAGGAAAACAAGAAAGAGAAAAACGAAATTTATAGCTTGGACTAAGTACCTTTATCTGCTATCCCTTTTGCCGTATCGTCAATGGCTCCTCTTCGAATAACTGCAGCGAACCATGTTTGTCGACGCACCAAACTGACAAAACTCACAACTCACTCACGACTCACAAACACTAAAAACTTGTGTCTTTTTATAGTCACTTGAAAGCACCTTGCAGGTACGCACCACATAACTCCTGGAATTAAAAACTAAATTATTCCCCGAATTACGATTTTTACTAATATCTGGAAAACCGTTATGCCAGTTTTCTTGAAACTTTTCATTAGTTTTCATTAGATATGTCTTTTTACACAACTGAAAATACAATGTTTTTGTCTCTTTGCTGTTCTTCGCGTTCCGCATCTTCATTTTCGGGAAAATAAAATATAATCCAAGTTAAAAGTCTCTGCACTCTCTTGAAGCAAATGAAAAAAATATTTTATAAACAAACACGTGAAGTTTCAAGAAAATTGGCTCTGTGCGTTTTCAGATATTAGTAAAAAACTGATATATTTTTTTTAATTTCAACACCCTGCATCTCGGAAAGGGAGAGTTTCCGGAAACTAGTTAATATGGTTTTTTATTATCGTCATTCAAGAAATTGTATCCTGAATTTTTTAGTAATATTAAGAAAACACCCTGTATATATCAATATCAAAAAATATTCTCACCTAAATACGGTTGGAACATTTTCTTTTTCAAATTACCAGCATTCTAGGGTTTTCCGTTCCTTCCCCAAATCATTTTTATCGGCAAATTCCATTTATTTTTTGTAGATTTCAGTAGATTCCATATTTTCTCTAAAAAAAAAATTTAATGGAGAGAATATACGCACATATATGGTAAATTAAATTACCAGCAACTGTAAAGACAAAGAAAAATTATTAAGGTGGGTCCTGTGAAAACCTTTTTGAGAGCAAGCTACAAAAGCAATATTTGATTGCCATAATTCTTTAAAGCCGAAGATACTCATATTTTTGAAAATTTAGGAGTAGGTATATTGGCCGACGATCCAAGGACGCTTCTCTAAAAAAGAAAATTTAATTTTTAATGATAATTTAGTATTAGTTACTAGTACAAAATCTATAATATAAAGTAGTAATCTATATTAGATCTGAAACATTTACTGCGAAAGTAAAACAGCCTCTTATTTGAGTTTTGTATTAACTGCGGTGGTTGTACTAATATGATTTACCAGTTCGAAAGAAATTTTATTTGCTTTTACGAATAATGTATTTCCTATATTTTTCACTATACATCAATATTTTTTTTTATTTTTAAACCAACCACACTTTTATCGACTAAAAAAAAAATACCTTAGAAACAAGCTTTTCAAATAAGATTGTGTTACGATATTTGCTAGCTTATGAGTATTAAAAAAAAATTGCCTTAAAACTCAACTGCAAGCATCTCTCGTTTTGGCATTATTGTTTATTTTCTTTATAAAGAAATTCCGGCCTCCTGAGATATTTATTATGTGTGAGATCCTGAGTCCTTCACAGCAAATTTCACCCTCCTAAACGAGTTGGCCCTCCACCGCCCGCTGTTCTAGCTCCTCATTTATGACGTTTAGGAAATGAGCAAAAACCACTAAAACAAAACCCAGCACAGTGAGTGACAAAATAATATTAAACTATATAATACGTACCCAAAGGAATTAGCGTTGATGCCGTTGATGACGTATGATGCCTACGTATGTTGCTGATTTGTAGAAAAGAGTTTCCCTTACTGAGGTATTAATCGCCTTTTTAAACTTTGCAAGTATTGCAAAAACTTTACAATATTTTTCAAGGGAATCTAACAATTAATTCTCAAACTATTATAATTAAATCACAGCGATTACCTTCCAGAACACATTTTCAGAATTCAGCAAAAACGTCTGAAATGAGAATCCAACAGATTTACCAATAAAATAATATAACATTACCAAACACTTACCAAACAGAGTAGCGTCAAGTTTTTCTTATGTCCACATTTCTTACAATTTATAGAATCAAGTTAAACTTACTAAAAAGCATTTTCTGCCTTTACCTAAATTCCTGTTCTGTTGTGGCTTATATTGCATCTACCTTGCAACCATTTTACCAATTCCTTGTAACATAATCTTTAAACATACGTATGTTAAAACAAAACATTGGCATATAGATATTTTGCTATCAAACAATCCATTTTCTAACTTTTATAGTCGGCAAACATAATATACCCATGCCAATGACCAGTGAGCATGACCAGTGAATAATTTGATAAAAAATCGTAGGTTTAAAAAAAACCGTCTCTGAAAGTCAATAAGTTGGTGTCCTTTGCATTGAAAACTTTTTCGAAAACGGACACTGAACAATCTGAATCTGAAATGAACAATCTGAACAATCTGAAATGAAAATTAAATTAAGTTAGGGGTGCGAATGAGAATATATACTGTATTTGTACTCACCTGAAACTACTTTTAACTATAACAAACTTTTTACTGTATCACTTATTGTTGGCACACGATCGATTGCAAAAAAAATTATTGCCGCAACATGAAAAATGTGAAACGTAAACACTCACCCTGAAAGTGCTACTCCTGCTCGTTCGGAACCTACCTATAATACGAAAAGGTTATCAGTTTTAATGTTGTCTTCATTGATTTACAAAAATTAAAAGCTTATCTTATGAAGAAAATCTCGATGGAACTGAATCGATGATGAAGTCATCTTACAAGTTATAGATGTAGATTATTATATATATTATAGATGTAGATCTTATTGTTAGACTGAATATGTTGATTTGATGGAGTTGAATTTAATAAAAATATATATAAGAAGCTCACTCCTTATCTCACAAGTAAATTAAAAAATGGAATTGATATCTTGGAATAGGTACCTTTATCTGCTATCCCCTTCGCTGAATCATCAATGGCGCCTGCTCCATATGTATATCTTCTGAAAATGCTTCATCCTCTTTGCAAGCCAGATAACACTACAGCGAACCACGACTACTGTCTCACAAAACTCACAATTCACTCACAACTCGCAAGAATTAACAAACCGCGTTTCTTTCCTGGTTCTTTGAAAACACTTCGTTGAAATGCATATTTTTCACACTCTCTGAAATTGAATACTCTGTATTACTTGTAGATATTCCATCTAAACATTTTTTTTCAGAAATAGTTATTAAACGCTTTTAAAACTATAAAATCTTTCCCAAACACGGTTCAAAATATGTTATCCAAGACACACATCAGCCTCATTCCAAGTTCTTTTGGATTGATCAGCTTTATAACTTTTAATATCCGTTAGTATCGAAAAAAATCCTCATCATTAGAAATATGAAAAATATGAAATATTATAATTGCCTGTGTTTATACAGGGTGTCCCAATTTCTGTGATTGAGACTAGGATTTTGTAGAAAAAATGATTTTAAACAAAAAAAAATCATATGAACATTCTGAAACGGTGACTTTTTAACATAAAATGTGATAACATACAATGTTCTAATTTTACAAGGGGAGTAGTCTAATGAAAGCTCAATCATCGATAAAGAAACTTTTTAATAACGGAATCAGTGGGTTCGGTGCCCTCCGAAAGAGGGCACCGAACCCCAGTACACATTATATCAGAATTTCTATGCCAATGGATTTTTTCAGGTTTAAACGATTCCACTTATTTTTTGGAAGAGTGCAATGAAAAAAGGTAACCACAGTTATCCCGTACTTACTCCGCTGATTCTGTAATTAAATAATTTCTTAATCGACGATTGACCTTTCTTTAGACTATTCCACTCGTAAAATTGAAACTTTACACCCCTCACCGTCATTGGGTAAACAGAGGAAAAAATCAAGGAAAAACCAAAGTTTATTACTTTGTATGTTGAATATTAAAGAACTACGGTCCTTTAGTTTATGCGGATGCCTTTTTCCAAAATATATTTTCAATGTTTTCTTGATTGTCTCTGTTTATTCAATGACCGTGAGAGGTACAGGGCTCCAGTTTTAAAATGAAGTAGTTAAATGGAAGCTAAATCGTTAATTATAAAGTCACTGGCGTACGTACGGAGGTTCGGTGCCCCTTCTTGAAATCAGACTTTCTATGCCATCTACGTCTATTTATTCGTTGGAAAATTGAATGAAAAAAGTAACCACAGTTATCTTTCCCAAACGCTTCGTATTTTATTAAAAATATATCTAATATTGACTGGCAATTTTCAAATTCTTGTCGTGGTATAAAATATTTTTTAATAAAAAAACTAAGCTCCTTTGGAAGATAACTGTATCTTTTTTCATTACACTTTTCCAAAGAATGTGAAGCAAGTCAACCCTGAAAAAAATACAGTGACCTAGAAATTTTTATATAAAATGGCGGCACCGTACTCTGCATGCTGATTCTGTAATTAAAACGTTTCTTCATAAATTATTGAGTTTTCATTAAACTACTCCACTTGCAAAATTAGAACCATGTAGCTCTCACCGTTATTGAGTAAACTGAGAAACAATCAAGAAAAAAATTAATTCACCTTGTACGTAGAAAACTAAGCGTTTCAGGACCTATGTTAATATGAAATATTTTATTTAAAATCACGTTTTCTAAAAAACCCTCAGGTCCGGATAAAAAAACTGGGACACCCAGGAAGAGAGCCTATTATCGCACATGTACCTAATTCCGTTCACCTACTTTTTTTCATAAGCAAGGGTTATCGCTGCGCAAAAGCTATCAACTTTTTCAACGGCCAGAATTTTTGATCTGCTGAATTTCAATTTACTGTATTTCAAAACCAAGGGGAATTTTTACATTTATTATTAACTTACAAATAAATAGTATGATGATTAAATATAGTTGTATTTATACTCTATCTTTATGAATGTCTAGTAGAATGTCATTGTTTACATTTTTTGAAATATGTACACTTTACCATGTATGATATATGTACCTTGCCCGTCATGTCTTATTTTTATATCTAAAGCCTAGCTCACTCTTCTTAAAAATTGAGCTACTGAATTTATTTTGAAAAAAAAAACAAAGTTTTATGTTGCTGAATTCAGAAAAATTGGGATATTCCGTTTTTGAAAAATCATCCAGGGTATTTCCTTTAAAAAAAATCTGCCTCTAACATATGGTCTTTTAACACTCTATACAACTATTACTAGATTTAAAAAAATATATAAAAAGTACAATAGCATAACTTTTTTTCCACAATTTTTTATCGTAATTATTAACGGATATAGAAGGGAGGTCAATTCTCGATTAATCACCCTATACATATGCATTAAACTGCTACATACGTATATGGATTTTAAAAGGAATGTATACAAGTGAATTTTTTTTGAATATCACAAACCAAAATTTTCTTAATGCGTTGATGCTTTTTGTGAAATCTCGCAGAAAGCTGTGATAGTAAACAGTGATGTAACATCAATCGATCTCAGCAGTAAAACGTTAGTTTTAACAGTTCTTCATATAGTATTAAAAAATATAGTCATAATAAAGGTATGTCAAAATTTGAGCCATCATGTAAAATCTTTTGAAGGTGCGATAAAAAATTCAAGTACACCATTTTATTTATTCACATATATTTTTATATACTTCTCAAATGGTATGTCAGAAAAACATACTGGGTGATTTTTTCTGAACAAACAACCAATAAGAATTTTACTAGTACGGTCCTGGATTTTTGAAATGTACGCATGTCAAATTGTTGATATTTAACAGGATACAACGTCTACCAAAACTGAATTAATTACCACTTCACGTGGTCCAAAGATTATATCCACAACAAATTTTGACAAAAACTCATTGACCACCCTGTATTTTCGTAGATATTAGTCGAAAACACTTTGTAATAGCCATTCGTCACTTGGCTAGATTGTCCCATTCTAGCAATATACTAAAGTTCTACGTTGAATCATTGTGCCTAAATAGACGTAATAAAAAAATAAAAATAGAATTGGTTAATTAGCCCTAAAAATGTCCTAAACTTCAAGATTGTTTTAAATTTGTTCTTATAACGTTCAGCAGGTGTAATGTACACAAAGCAGGTTAACAAACAAATAGATAAGGAAACAGAGAAAAGTTTTTTGTCAAGCTTAACATTTTTGTATTTGACAACACTTCTAGGTTACTTTGCAAATATTTTTTTTTGAAAAAAAAATCTTATCTACCCCCACTCCATTACATGAATGTAAAAATCATGAACTATAAAATAAAATAGTTTATGGCCGAGCGAGCGTAGCGAGTAAGGCCATAAAGAGGGCGGGTTCAATAAAGCCTTATTATGGACGAGTTGCATACAAAGTTTTATGTTCGACTGTTAAAATTGACTTATTAACGAAAAAAATTAATTCAATGACATTTTTGACATTTTTATGACGGTTGTACATATTTATTTCAAAACGTCAAAATCTGACATCGACTCATTATTTTTATTCTATGAGAAACTAGTAAAGTGTGCTTTTTTAAGTATTGCTTGGTATTACTAATGTTTAAGTATTACTAATGTTGTTTATTGTTTTTTGAAAATTGTAAATGAACCAAATGGAATCGATCAGTGAAGAACCGTGTGATGAAATTAAATCTATCGCTGCTGCCGTGAAAGATTCTCTATTGCTCTCAAAATCCAGGGATTTATACGAAAAATCTATTATGTTGACATTGACAGTTGTACATATTAATTTGAAAACGTCGAAATTTCACATAGTAAAATAAAGTAACTTTTACTGGTATAAAAAAGAGATACTTTATAGCCGCAAACTATGTCATAAACACTCCTTTATAACATGGTCGGACATAAAAATAAATACTTCATTTACTGTAGGTTATTGTTGCAAGAAGATAATTTAAAACATGCCCCGTATACTCAATTTATTTCTCAATAGTATATGGGGCATTTCACGCCAACTAAGTGAGGTCAAAAAAAAATTGTGTTTGAAACATATCAGAATCGATAGTGAGACAACACTAAACGTTCAACTCTAAACTCTAAACTTTCAATTGTTCTCAGTAAACAAATGAAAAACATTAAAAAAAGGTTGCAATGGTTTTCGATGTGTTTTTTTTTGCGTAGAATACGATAAAAATATTTTCAAAATTATTGGGGGTAGTTTTCACCCTTATTTTGAGGATTTAAAGTTTAAAATCGAAATTTCGAAAACTATGACACGATGTTTTTTAAATTTTTTTTATTTAATTTCTTTCTTTGTTTTTGTACTTTCGATTAATTTTTAATTCATAAACCCAGTTAAAAATAATAATTTAAACCTTTAATAATAAATACGGTATTACCAACATTTCAACTTTATGAATTTTTTCTTGATAAAAAAAGGTTTTTCAACCAAGGTTTTTGGCTCTTGACAAAAATTCGTCGCATACATTTTCGACTTAAAATTTCCCGTAGAATACGATGGTATATTTTAAACTTCAAAATGTAGCCATTTTTTAAAAGTTGACTGCCATACTAGATCCCCATTTTGTTTTTTGAAAATCTGACGTTATATTCGTAATCAGCGACCCCAAAAACCTTGGAATATATTATTCACTTGCTATTTACTATCTCACAGGATGAGAAAATACGCTAAAACCACATTTTTTCACCTTTTGGGCCGTTTTTTGGGCCAGTTCCTGGTCGACGCCCATTATGAATTAAAAATTAATCGAAAGTACAAAAACAAAGAAAGAAACTAAATAAAAAAATTGAAAAAATATCGTGTCATAGTTTTCGAAATTTCGATTTTAAACTTTAAATCCTCAAAATAAGGGTGAAAACTACCCCCAATAATTTTGAAAATATTTTTATCGTATTCTACGCAAAAAAAAACACATCGAAAACCATTGCAACCTTTTTTTAATGTTTTTCATTTGTTTACCGAGAACAATTGAAAGTTTAGAGTCTTTCGAAAATTTGTGTTTTCTCACCTTCACCATCCCTCTCCTTGTGGCTCAAAAAATCTAAAATTTTAGGGAAGTTACTTTCTTAGCAAGTACTATCGATTCTGATATGTTTCAAACACTTTTTTTTACCTCACTTAGTTGGCGTGAAATGCCCCATATACTTATTACCAGAACACATTTTTTTAAATATGTTTCTTGAGCATGAAAATCTTAAATTTGCTGCAGACACTTGACATGAACTTCGAAATATTAAAATGATATGTATATATAAAAAATGTATAAACACATGAGTTTTTTTTTTATTTTTTTTTTCTCCTGTTTATTTCGCATCAACTTTACTGTATTAGAGAAATGTTTTAAAATTTATTCGATTCAACGTATTGCAATTATAATAATTGTTCAAAGGAAAACACATTTTTGTTACACAACCTTAAAGAAGTAATAATAAATAAAACAGTAGGTAATAGTCGATATATAGGTACATAAGAAAAAAATCATCTTACCTTATTATCTAATCCAGAATCGTCTTACCGGTTATCCAGCAGTAAGTTCCACTTTTCACAATAAGAAAAGCAGTCGAACAAAAGTACACCTGAAAACCACATGAAATGTTTACAATAGCTATTATCTCAATATAATAACGATTAGACAACTAATTTTTTGTTTAAACTCAAACTTAAAAGCGTTTAAAAAACGAAAAACTTGACTTATTTGTATCTCGTCAGTTCCCTTAATGTGTCACCGCACCAACTTATTAAACAAAACGCAATTAAACACAACTATAATCAAATTACAACACACATAATTTTGGAATATGTTTTACCTTTAAAACGGACAATTTATAATAAATTGCATGGAACTGCTGTCAACACTACTATACACACTTCTAATCATGTCCCCTCGTCGCTGCCGTATCATAAAACTTTTTACTCGGCCTGCTATTTTTTGCTATCAAATTAAATAACACTGCATTTGACCGGTACGTTTTTAATGTAGTGGAAGAATGCTGTTGCTAATTTTATTAAGAGAGCACGATCAGACTTGATTTTATTTCGAATAGGTGCAAAATGTTTTATTTTTTATATGATGTTGTAGAAGACTGCTAAAGCAGCTTTTTTCTGTTTAAAATATTTCTATATAAGGAGATGCCTATTTTTAGTTCTTCTGTTCGTTATTTTCCTACTTCAAAAATAAACTGCAGTTTTATAATTCTATAAATATATAGGGCGTCATACTTCATGTCATTGGTTCAGAAAGTGATACTGTAAAAAAATTAAATTTAACATTATTTCTGTTGGAAAGAAATGAAAGGGGGCCTTTTTCTCACAAATCCTTTATTTATGACTTGCTACCGGTTTCGGTCACTAAATGACCATCATCAGGCAACAAAAGTTACAATAGGCTACAATTAATATTTGAAGTTAGTGCATGTGGTCTATCTGTTTTTTTAGAAATTGTTGCATGTAGTATTTATGTATGGTTTAAAGCTTATTTTTACATTTTATTTATTTATTATGAAGAAAAAGTATATTTATTTATTTAATAAGAACCATATTTTAGTTTATTTAGTTACTAGAATTAAAACTATTTGTTTTACTTACATTATTACTTTAATTTTGATTATTGATGTTATGTCAAAATTCATTTAGTAGAAGTATCTATTTTTTTTCTTTTTCTATTCTATTAATTAACCTTCCAAATCTTGTTTTAATTGAAATATAATTGAAAATGAAAAAGAAATAGATACTTCTCGATTCATTCGATGTTCATTTCTTTCCAATAGAAAAATGAACTCACATTTTCCCATACTCCAAAGAATTAACATTATTTATTTAAAATTAAATTTATGTAGGTACCTATGTACATTAAAAATGATTGCAAAACTGTGTCATCTCTTACATTTTTTTATCCAGACGTACATATATGTGTATGTCTGCAAGAAGTGAATTAATGAAGGAGGAAGTCATTTTTAGCATTTTCTGTGGTTATTATAAATGAATGACCTACTGTTGTTAATTTCTTTGTTCTCTTTGACTGTCACTCCTTATTTTTGTTATTGTTAAATTATTAAAGTATTTATGAAATAGAACAAATTATGACAGATGCCTATTAGGAGAGTTTATGTTGTTTATGTTTATGTTGAAAAATTAAATAATGGTAGTTAGTAAAAACATGCTATTTTTTATTTTCATCCAAAAATTAATTTAAAAATGTAAGATGTAAAAAAGGAAACAGAAAAACAGGCACCGTATATTTTTAATTAAATAAGAAATAGCTACGTGGAAAAATGTATAAATATGCAAATCTAATGAAAATGTACCACTTTCTGATTGCTGTATTACATAATGCAGCTTTATGCAGAATTATAAAAAATATGTAGTCAAAATTCTAAGACATTTAGAGCAAGTATATTCAAGTGATAACGAAATTCTTAATATTTTTCACTGCTCAATATTTTCCTTGCGTTTTTTATTTATAGTTTATTTATAGTTTTATATTTGTGCCAATGTTCTTGAGACTTCAGGTGTTTGTTTATAAAAATAATGGAGAGCTTTTGATGTACCGTAAAAAGGGGTTACTTTGCACCAGGGGCGGCCGGTGAAATTTGACATGCTCGTAGTTCCGTAAGGAGGCATGGGATCCACACCACATTTTCAGGGGTGGATACTAGATCTAAATAGAAAACTTTTTTCTTTCAATTTTTTATTTCCAAAAATCGCTGCCTCCGGGAAGATCTTAGAAACGGCTTGCAAAATATTTGCAAATCTTTTTATACTTGTGATTTTCTGAACATTTTGAGATCTGTAAAAGTTATGATAATTTAAATTTTTATATCCCAACATTTCGTCTTTGAGATTTTACAATAGTTGTATATTTAAGCAAAATAAGACTTTTGCAAAAATCACAAGTATAAAAAGATTTTGTATTTACTCGGTGATTATGAAAAAAGTTACTAGGCAGCCATTTTTGGAAAAAAAATTCCCGGAAAAAAAGTTTTCCCTGAAGATTTTTTACCATTATGACCTTCTACTTACATTAGATCTAGTAACCCCCTAAATATGGTGTGGGTTCCATCCCTCCTTTCAGAAATACGAGCATGTCAAATTCCACTGGCCACCACTGATGGTAGGGTCAAAAAATGCGGTTTTTGATGCCTTTTAAAACAAAAAACAAAGTTTAACCGATTATCTTGAAGAATGAACATTTTGTGAAATTGTACATAAATAAAAATAGTCACCATGTATGTGTATGTAAATATGTTTTGCAAGTGTACCAACTTCCTAGGTAAAAGGTTATAATATTTTACTAATAGGTAAAATCCATACTACCGCTTACCAGTTTTTTTTTTAAACTGATAATTTTATGTAATTTGATTTATTTTTGTTTAATAAATCTTTAAATCATTTATTATCTACGTATTCTTGTAAAAAAAAACAACATCAAACAGATCATTACATTTTTAAAAGTTATTACTTAGTGTTTAAATTCATGGCCAAGAGTGGTAGTTTCTTTACTTATGTAACTAGTATCTTTAAGGAAAATCCATAAAAGTTAAATTAGATCGATTATACTTCCAAAATTAGTAATACAAACTCCGATGGCGGTTATTGCAAACCCTAAGACAGGCCCCTAACATATGTAAATTTTGAAAAAAATCATTAAATATCTCCAAAACAGCTGAAGTAGAGTACACGAGCACCCTGTGAATTCGGACATATTTTAAAATGTGCCAGAAAATGTCAACTGTAAAATGAAAAAATATTAGTATTTCTTATGAAGCGACGATTCTATGGAGCAAATACGCATTTAAATCTAAATACACGTAAACATATGTACAGGGTTAGTTTTTATAATTTGACAAGTTATTGCGAGTTTATTATAAAAATTAGAAAATAGTTCTTCAGACAAAAGTTACAGTTTTGTAGAAATTTTTGAAACACGAAATGAGAAAAAACAATAACATTAGAAACCATAAAACTGAACAAAAGGTGTGTTTTTTTTTAAATAGAACACCCTATACATTATTAGAAATTCTGATTCCTTGAATTTTTCCCTTTTCAAAAATATATAACATGCCTATCTGAAATATACATATGTATGACACGTCTATGTTTGCTTCAAAATGTCGATTTTATTTAAAATGTAAGTAGCGACAACGGATCACAGCTACCATTGAGAATAAGAAGAAAAAAGAAGAATAATTGACATTTAAGTATTGAGCTATATTTCATTAATTTATATTTATTACCAATTGTTTAAAACAAAAATAATGTTTAGGGAATACGAAAAGTTTGAAGTTATTCATTTATTTTTAAAAGAAACATATCGCGACCTGCTGAAGCTAAGTTAGCTTCATTCACTGTTATATATTTTTGAAAAGGAAAAAAATCGAGAAATTAGAATATGCAATAACATACAGGGTGTTCCATTTAAAAAAAACACGACCTCGATTCGGTTTTATGATTTGTGATGTTCAATTGTTTTTTCTCATATTGTGTTATAAATATGTGTGCAAAACTGTAACTTTTGTCTAAAGAACTATTTTCTAATTTCAATAATAAACTCGCAATAACTTGTCAAATTATAAAAACTAATCCTGTACATAAATAAATAATAACTATGTAAAATAAGTAGGCAATTAAATTATCTACTAATAATATTTTTACAAATATGAGGCTATAATTTATAAAACCGTGATTTGCTACACTCTGACGAGTATTTCCCAATCCCAATTTCGGTTATCTACCTACATTTAACATGCTTTTATTATGACCCATATGTTTTTTACGATACATACATACGTTTTTCAGTATTACGTATTATACAAAAACAGTGCTGCCATTTCAATAAAAAATGTACCGTAAATACACACAGGTTGCTTCATGGTGAGTGCCCTATGAAATGTTTTAGGATAACTATAAATGATATGGAACTGAAAATTTGTACCTGGGTTTTTCGGGGATGCTCCGTGCATCTAAAATAATGCGATTTTCTCGCACTTCCGGATATACCGGAAATGAATACTAACTTCGTTATTTTAAATGGCATGCTATATTTTTTATGCCATATTTTGTCTCTCCTCATTAATTTAAGGTCATTTTAATAACCACTGTCTATCTCTAAAGTGAACTGTTTCGAGATATTTCAATTTTAAGAAAAAAAAAATCGAAACCCTAAACTCGTAGAAAAAAAACTAATAACTTTTGCAATGGTAAAATTTTGTAGTTAATTTTTTTACCATGTAAGTATGAAAGGTTTATTTTACAGCAAATAATTCTATATACAGGGTGAGTCAGAAAGAATGGGACAAGACTAAACTGGAGGTACTAGACACCAAAATATTATGATTAAGCTCAACATGGCTTATACCAATGTCGCTGGTTTAAGAGATACAGCGTGTTCAAAGTTTAAATTTTATTCTGAAATTTCTTAATAATTGAGAAAGTTTTGATAGTATAAATCTGAAACTTGGTAGCTTTATGTTTTTTTGGAGTGAGAATTACGAATTTTAAGCTTATTTTGACGTTAATCCTAGATGGCGCTAGTTTCACCGTATTATTTTGGTAAATTAAAACATATTTTTCTTATTCATTATTTGCTTAGCCATGCATAAAACACGTTGTATCTCTTAAACCAACGACATTGGTATAAGGCATGTTGGGCTCAATCAAAATAATTTAATTATTTATAAATTTGACCAATGTTGAGACAAGTCTACTTAGAAAAAATATAGCAATATCAGCGCCTGAAAAAAAAATCAACAAAATACATTGAACCTTTTAAATGCAAATAACTTAAAAACCGATAGATTTAGACGACCTAAACAAGAGTACCTTTTCTCTATATAATTGACAGTTCATTTAGATTCTAGACTTGTTTTATGCATGGCTAAGCAAATAAGAAAAATATGTTTTAATTTACCATAATAATACGGTGAAACTAGCGCCCTCTAGGAGCAACGTCAAAATAAGCTTAAAATTCGTAATTATCACTCCAAAAAACATAAAGCTACCAAGTTTCAGATTTATACTATCAAAACTTTCTCAATTATTAAGAAATTTCAAAATAAAATTTAAACTTTGAGCACGCTGTATCTCTTAAACCAGCGACATTGGTATAAGGCATGTTGAGTTCAATCATAATATTTTGATGTCTAGTATCTCCAGTTTAGTCTTGTCCCATTATTTCTGACTCATCCTGTATATACGGAAAAATCTAGAGGGTAGGTCAAGATAGAGGGTTAAACGAACAACTTTGTCCATTATAAATTCGTCTACTTTAAATGGAACGTACTACATACATATATGTATGTAGTACATATATGTATGTAGTACATATATGTACTTTCTTTATCCTCTTTAAATACATACTAGCATTCCCTATTAAAAATAGCAAAGTAAAATCCTGGAGTGGGTACTGAAACATTTGGCGTAGGAACAAAGAAATGGACGTTTTCCACGAAACGCCGAACTACTATTCTTTCCTCGACGCGCATTGCGCCAACTAAATTGGCATCTTCAGGAGAAGATTAAAACTATTTAGTTTTAATCTTCTGATTAGTTTTAATTTTTTTAATAAAGTAAAAGTTTATCCTTTCTAAAGTCGATTATTCGAAATATAATATCCTATATTTTATAATATCGTTTATAATATAATTCATTTAATTAAAATAAGCGACTTAATAAAGGATAAAGATATTCAAGTTGGACTCTCCATTTTGACTTACCCTCTAGATTTTTTCGTATATAAGTATACAGAATTATTTGCTGTAAAATCAATCTTTCATACTTACATGGTAAAAAATTAACACCTCATAAATTTTACCATATATCTAGAATTATAGAAAGTAAGCTAAGCCTTTCGTACTTACATGGTAAACAAATTAACCATAAAATTTAACCATTGCGAAAATTATTAGTTTTTTTCTACAGGTTTACAATTATTTTTCACTTTTTTTTTATGAATTGACTTATCTTGAAAACCGTTTATTTTAGACATAGGCAGTGGTTATTAAGGTGACTTTAAATTAATGAGTGGAAACTAAATGTGGCATAAAAAATATAATTTAAAATAACGAAGTTAGTATTCACTCCCGGTATAGCCGAAAGTGCCAGAAAGTCACCATTTTATACGTGTAGAGCATATCCCCGAAAACACCAGACACAAATGTTCACCTTTATATTGGTTTAAACTTCTGGGTAACTCATATGACATCTATATACAAAGCTTTAAAATTATATACCGTTTGCTTATTTACATATACATATTTCAATTACTGAAAAAAACTATGTTAAAAAAATCTACCCGCCTTGGGTCAGCTTTTCCCTGGGTCTAACTGGTATATCACCCAAGAATCTTCCTTTTCAAAACTAAAAATTCTTCATTCAAATTTGGCTTTAAAAAGAACAGTGAAAAATTATAAAGTTGCATGTAAAACAGCATAATTTCATAACCTCACAATTAACAAAGCGTGAATATATATTCGATTATAGTGGGTATTTTTTAGTAATAAAAATAAGATCAGTAATTCAAGTTTTAAAATGTTTTCAAAAACTGATATCTACTGCTGTCAAATTAAAATGTTCTGGTATGCGTTTTATTGTGTTTGAACAGAAACATATAACATCAGGAATTAAAAGAGGCATTGTCTTCATATTATGACTGGTGGATTATAATTTTATTCTTTATTTATATTCTAATCACGTACATAAACCCCCACTGTTCAATTAGCATTAAAATTATTAGGTGTTACCAGTGGCGGTGCGTGATATTTCAGTTAGCCATATCTTGAAAACGACGCATGGGACCCACTTCACTTTTTAGGTGATGACTATACATCTCTTACAGAAAGGATTTATAGTGAAAAAAACCGTCAGCAAAGTTTGCGAAAAAATTTTCAAAAACACTGGAGCACTCCCTGGGTTCTCAGTAACGCTCTGTGGAATATTTGCAGTATATTTTTTTTAATAATCTAGAAACAAATATAAGGAGACGTTTTTCGATTTGTTACAAAATATTTTTGTTAGAAAATTATATTTAATCGTTGATTATTATCCATCACAATTTTCGTGAATATTTTCGGCTTTAAAACTTCTAAGTATTATGCACGCCACATATCACTAACATTGTCGTAAACGATACTGACCAGGCTTCCCTCTTCCCCACCACACAAATTTTTACCGTGGCCATCACTTTTTTGCTAACAGTTGAATGACGTTGCCCCTAATTGGTGCATTTTTATCGTTGAATTGTGGAAGGTCATTGCCGTTACAAAGAAATAGGTACTTGACGGGTAGATACTTCGCTTAGGCGTTTTTTCGCGGAAAACTCTCGTTTTGTTTACAATATTACAGAGGGTTAAGAATTGATGTTTATAACAATACTGAGATAATTTTAAATATATGTAAGTAGGAAATATATCATAATATTTTACATTGTAAATCATTTTTATAACTGATTTTAATTATATACAGGGTTTTTCATTGTATTTTTACTGGGTCATTTTCTCTTTTAATATGGCAATTAGGAAAAAAAAGTTTCAGATAGATGCACAGTTGCACCTGATTTTAAAAAAAAAATGCTGTGTACCTATACGATAACTCTATATACACGGTGTTCAATAAAATAAGGTATATTTTTTTAAACATGGAACATACAATATTATTACATTTTTGGATTCCCATCGAAAAGCTGATTTCAAAAAACTATAATATTGAATGTTTTTGACCTTTGTGTTTGACCTCTAAAAGATTTCTTATAGTTTATATAGAATTATTTGTTTTATTAAACAACTTGTATGATATGTGACTTCTAGATATGGACTATGGACTCAAAAACTTTTGAACGGAAAGATATACGCGTTTCAGGTTTTCACCGTTGCAATTGGCTCGAAATTTGGAGTCTTTTGGCATTTTCACGCTTTTTTATGACCAATTAAATCTGAGAAATAAATATGATTACCTTGGATTTTTAAATGGAATGCTATATATATTTTTGTATAATTTTAAGGGGTAACACCACTCTAGCTGTCGAAAAAAAGGCCCAATTTTGATAATATAATTTATTGTGGGAGAATGAGAAGAGGAATATGATTTCTTTTTTGAAGGGTTAGTTAAACATGTATTGAACTATAAAAAAAAGTATTGCTATTTTCATACAAAATGGAGGCGATCTTTAAAAACACCTTTATCAAAAAGCCCTCCACGGGGCAGACAAATTTCTCGAAAAGTTTTAGACCTGGAGCAAAAAAAATAAATTCTTAATTTACATATTATTAGCTAGAAAAGTACGTAGTGATTTTTTTATTAAGTTGATCTTTGTAGAAACTGTGCACTAACAGAAAAAAAATCGATTTTCGCCATAAAAAAATTGTTTATAAAAACGTAGCCGTTTTTTGATAGATGTATTTTACATTATATCAAAAAACGGCTACGTACTTTTATGGAGAATATAATTGATAAGCTACTGTTACAATTTCAAATCGACCGATGGAACGGTCTTTGACCAATGTGTCGGCCCAGTTCGAAAAAAGTCATTTTGAGATAATGATGTTTAATAATCCGAACGCAGTCGCATCGCGCTCGACGCGCGCTTAGAGTTGCTGCGGCAAAATCGAGAATCAAACCTTTTAATTTTCTTTTTCGTTATAAGACAAATTGCATATGATTTGTATGATCCTAAAGTACATTTTAAGCCAAAAAAAACTGTTATCATTAAAACAGTACAATTATGGGAAATTTTTAATTTCATAGTCATTTAAATAACTGTTTTTTAAATGGAAATACCCCGGGTAAATCTTCTTATAAACTACTTAATGCTAAGTTTTTAGAAGCCAAAACAGTTGAAAAACTAGGAATTTTTAAAGTCTGTTCCTCCAAAATTCGACTCATTTTAGAGAGCCTTACTATTATGTATTTTTTTAAACAGCTTTTCGAGGAGAACCTAAAAATATAATAATATGAAGGGTATTCCACTGAAACATATACATAATGTATTTTATTGAACGCACCCTGTACACGCAGTTGTGGTGTACATAGCATTTTAAATAAATTCATATACAACACCACATCTTTTATTTGATTTTTATCATATTTGCCATTATTATTAAAAGTAATAATGCCCCAGTCAAAATAAAAGGTCTTAAAATAGGGACTTCCGAACTTTGACAGTTGATAGCCGCCGACAGTTGATAGCCAGTTTTAGTTTAGCCAGTTTTAGTTTAGCCGCAGACAGTTGATAGCCGATTTGAAGATGTAACTTCAAATTGTTGAAGTTACATCTTCAAATCGGCTATCAACTGTCTGCGGCTGTCGAGTTGGCTGTCATTTATTCAGTCTCTTTTGCCAAATCACCATGGACGGATATAGCGTTCAACAACACGTGCAAATGATAAAATTGTTTTATCAAAATGGGTGTTCTGTTCGGGCAACGTTCCGCGCGCTTCGCCCATTTTACGGCCGCCATAATCGTCCTACCGAGATGACTATTCGTAGTGTGGTGGATAAATTTCCAGTGAGTCCACTGGTTCAGTAAACAATCAACCAACACCCGTACGACAACGAAACGCAAGATCTGCCGAACACATCGCCGCTGTCCGTGAGAGTGTGCAGAAGAATCCGAGGCAGTCGATTTTGCGTCGCTCACAAGAACTCGTCCTTTCGCAGACCACAACTTGGCGAATTTTGCGTCGTGACTTAAGCCTGCACCCGTACAAAATTCAACTGACCCAGGAGCTGAAAGTAGACGACCATAGACAACGACGCGTGTTCGCTGAATGGGCTCTGGAGCAGTTGGAAACTGACCCTAATTTTCATCGAAAAATCATCTTCAGCGATGAGGCCCATTTCTGGATGAATGGGTACGTCAACAAACAAAATTGTCGAATTTGGGACGATACCAATCCACATGAGATACAAGAGCGTCCAATGCATCCCGAAAAAGTCACTGTTTGGTGTGGATTTTGGACTGGCGGCGTCATCGGTCCATATTTCTTTCAGAACGACGTTGGCCAGGCTATCACCGTCAACGGCGAGCGCTATAGGTCGATGATTACCAACTTCTTTTGGCCTAAATTGGATAATATGGACACCAATGACATGTGGTTTCAACAGGACGGAGCTACGTGCCACACAGCTCGTGCCACATTGGACATTCTGCACGAGCGATTTGAGGGCATGGTCATCTCACGTGGAGGTGATGTGAACTGGCCACCGAGATCGTGCGATTTGACCCCGTTAGACTTTTTCTTGTGGGGTGTTCTTAAGTCGCAGGTCTATGCGAATAAGCCACAAACCACAGCGGCCCTTAAAGCCAACATAACCCATGCCATCGGTCAAATGCAGCCTGATTTATGCGCCAGAGTCATGGAAAATTGGACATTTCGGATGCGCGCCACCCAGCGAAGCCGCGGCGGACATTTACACGATGTTATATTCCATACATAATGGCATTGGCCTTTCAAACGAATAAAAAATTTCGATGATATCTCACACACACTTTGTTTTATTCCAATTTAAAGATAGGAAGCGCTTAATGAAAGACCCTTTATAATGAAAAACCCTGTACATTTATAGGTATTATTTTAATATTTTAAAATGACCTTAAAAATTAGTTAATAGCATGCGATACATTACGTATTTATATGTATATCAGATTAATATAGATTATGTTTTCTGTATTAGTATACAGATATTACAGTTATACAGTTTTTAATACGTATTTGGTGTAAAGAATCGTTGTTTCATAAAAGTTAAAATGTTAAAAACGTAAAAAAGAATCTTAATGTTAAAAATAATTTTTGTTTCGTACTACGCTTTATAAACATCAATAATACATGGTACTTCACTGTGAATGGCCTGTTAAACGTTTTGGGAGAACTACAGATATGAGGCTCAATATTTGTATCCAGGAGTTTTCGGGATGCTCTGGGACTTCCGGATATATTGGAAGTGATTATTACCTTTGTGATTTTAAACGGCATAACTATACTTATATTATTATCATTTGTTTTATCAATCATCATTTATCACTTATTTTAAATAGAACATACTCACTGCATTTCTTTTTATTTCGCTCGTTTTTTAAACTTAATAAACTCTGTTTTTTTAGTTTTTTTATATTCAAAGTTCCACGAATAAGTTATTCACAAAGGATTTTTGATTTTGAATATACACTTTACAGCTTCCAGTGTTTGTTTTTTTATTATAAAAGCGCAAAAAAAATACTTATTTTAAATTCCACAGCCACATAGTGGAGCGAATGCAATAATCATTAAAAATAACTGCTAAACATTTCTGTAGCCTAAATAAGTTCACACTTAAATAGTTTTCCACTTAACACTGAAATATTATTTTCACAACATTCAACGAAAGCGTTTCGCCAACCATGTTGACATCATCACGAGATGATTAAAACTGACAGTGGCATCCTCAAAACATTTTAATTTCAAGCTCACCTTATTACTATTCAAATTAGCACCAAATGTATTAGGATGAACCGGCAAATAAAAAAGGTTTATTTAATTCGAATCTCAAATCTAATAGGTAATACCGTTTCATCGATTCTGGGTGATCGGAAGCCGGAAATGTAGCCTCTTATTGGACAATACGAGTCCCCTCGACTCTATTTACTCTCGTCTGCCCCTAAGCTGTTCATACGAACAAAAAAGTTGGGCTTGTTGACACGGAAATGTTAAGTGTAGGAATGGGAAGACAGTAAGCGTCCGAGCTTTTAGCAAATAAAGTTTATTACTTATCTTAGAACTTATCACCGTCCTTAAATATATTTCCACTATGACTGCGAAATCAAAGGAAAGTTTGAAAGATACAAGCTCGAAAAAATATTATTTAGAGAATTTTTTGAAAACATTTCTTCTTTAAATATCAACTTTATTATTATTATTATTATTATTATTATTATTATTATTATTCTCATAACTCTTTGAAAATTATTACTTATATTATTATTTAGATCTCTCTAAAGCTCTAAAAATATTTTATGTATATATAGTGTATTTCACGGTGAATGAAATTGAACCTATTGAATGTTGAGTGGCCTATTAAGAGCTTTGGGAGAACTATAAATAACAGGTAGCTGAAAATTTGTATCTGGGGGTTTACAGGGATGTACTGAACATCAAAAATATAGATTGGCGACTTTCTAGTACTTCCAGATATACAATACTAGTTTCGTTAATTTAAATGGCATGCTATATTTTTATACCTTTTTTGATTTCTACTCGTTAATTTAAATAAACTTTAATAACCACTGTTTATCTCTAAAATGAAAAGTTTTCGATATATATATTTAAATGAAAAAAAAGTAATAATTATTAAAAAATATAAACCCGTAGAAATAAACTAATTAATAACTTTGGCAGTAATAACATTTTATGGTTAATTTTTTTACCATATGAAAGATTGAGCTTACTATTAACAATTTTAGAGATCCGAAAAATCTACAGCTGCTCAAACTGGAGGGTCAAACTTGAACGATTTTGTCCTTTATTAAGTCCGTTATTTTAAATACAACGTACTGTGTTTTATTATTTTTTTCGCATCCTTTCTTCATCCTTTTTCAATACATACTAGCATTCCCTATATATCTACTGTATTTTATTAACATACTTACATGTTATATTGTTTAATATATGTTTTGTGTTTTATATTGTAATATTTCTTTAAATTTTCTATAAAAACTAGTATTCCCTCTACCATTGGGTACAGTGTATCAAGAACAACAAATGTATAAACAACACTATTAGATTTTTTCAACGAATATGTAGCTATCACATAAATTCAACTGTACCACAAAAGTATGTATGAAAAAAGAAAGTCAGTGTTATAAAATACAGGAAGTTTTATTTAAAATGTTCGACATAACAAACGATAAAGTTGCTCAAATTTAATCATCTAATCACTTTGACAAATAATTTGGAAGAACTTGAAAACTGTACATTTTAGGTGTAGATAATGTTAGTATGTTCTGAAAGAGGATAAAAAAGGAAGCGAAAGAAGCTATACAGTTTAGTACGTTCTAATTAAAATAAGCGACTTAATAAAAGGCAAAGTTACTCAAGTTTGACCTTATATTCTGTCGTATATGTAATATGTTTGACAGTGAGCTCAATATTTCTTACTTACATGGTAAACAAAATAACCATAGAATTATTCTACCATAGCCACAGTTATTAATTTGTATATAACGAGTTTAAAATTTGAATGTCTTTTTTTCTAAAAATTGAAATATTTCAAAAACTGCTCATTTCAGAGATAGACAGTGATTATTATAGTGACTTTAAATTAATGAGTAGAAACCGAATATGGCATAAAAGATGTAACATGCCTTTTAAAATAAAAAGTTAGTTAATCACTTCTGGTATAATCGGAAGTGACAGAAAGTCACCATTATTTTAGGTATGTAGAGTATCCCCGAAAATATCTAGGTACAAATGCTCAGCTCCATATAATTTATCATCCTCCAAAACGTATAATAGGCCACTCACCACTTTAGAAGTATGTACTGTTTTCCGTAAATTACACTGCGAAAATTGCCGATATTACATGTATAAATAATTATTCATTTTGCAACATGTTTCTATAAATTCGTAGAATATGCTTTATTTTAATAAATCTCGAACGTCGCTTACTGATTTTTTTCCAGGGTGCTCGCAAAAAAAAGTTGACTCTAATTAAAAAAAAAATATTAAAAACTGTAGGTGCCTATCAAATTGGTAGTAGCAGCCAAACCACAATCAAACGCTCAAATGAGTGCACACTATAAATTTCAGTTCACGTATCTATCTCTCGGGAATATATCTACAAAGTGGTACTAGTTTATCATTGTATTCGAAAAAAAAAGAGATTTAGTTTTTGGAAAAACATACAGTGTTTTCCATATAATCAAGTCATCGAGTCAATTGCCACGACTGATTTTTTAACACCATGCACAATTAATACCTTATTTCAAAAATGTATAAAATATACAGTGACTACATTTGTTCCGCAAAACTTTGTTGTAAATATTAGCGAAGATGAAGTTCTCGATCAATCACCCAATACATACCTAAGATACAATGGAAAGACGAGAAGCAAAACGAAACTAACTGCTATACTAGATCATATTTATAAATTACAAATACTAAAAATATTGTCTTAATCTATCTTTGCGAAAATCATTTTATATGTTTGATAATAAATGAAAATTCACACTATCATTACACGTAAAATATCAGCGCTCAGTTGTAAATATAAATAACGCCCAGTATAATGTTAATTAAGACGAAGTGTCCGCATCTGTACCTACTCCCTGGAGCGATGATGCTATAACACTAATTGCAGCTTAATGGGCACTTAAACTGTGTACCCTGAATTTAGTAAACAAAGGGTCTATAAGGTTCATTTGCATTTAATTAAAATTTTATTGTTCTCCTGAGATAACACGAAAAATTAGGTTATCATTGTTCTATCACAAAAAAAAATGCGTAGAAGTAAACACAAATTAATTATTAATATATTTTAAAAAAAATGAAGTCAAAGCAATAGGAACGGAGACAAAATAATAGGAAAAAATAGAAGAGGAAGACTCTACAAAATCTGGAACCATGACAGGAAAGACAGGGAAAAAAAAACAGGAAAGAACGGACACGTTTTTTCAAGTGAAAAACTATAATTATATCAAAACCTTTAGGGTAAAAGAGGGAAGACTATGTATGTAAAAAAAGTTGCTTTTTTACATACATAATTTTACTTAAACAATTTAGTAGGATAGTAAAAATGAAATAACCCATTTAAAAAAGGAATATGTTTGTGATAACACCATAATTGTCATTATACGAAGAGACATTAATGCAAACTACTGTTTTATTATTGTTTTTACTAATATTACCTTTATATTATAACCGTCTTTCTAGCATACAGGGCGGTTCGAATTTCGAAATCGTAATATCCCCAATCTACGCAGTAAACTTGCAAAGTTTTCATACAAACTACTGACAAAATTGTTCTCTAAGGTTATAGTCCCCTTGAAGGTTGAGCTTAAAGATAGGATTTTAATTAATAACTAAAAGGGAAAAAACATCAAAATATTTTCTCTACACTATAAGCTTCCAGCGGCGAATTTTGCTGAGAGACCATTTTTGAGATCCAGCACTGGCCTTTTCAACAGAGTGGGGTAAAATTTCTTTGTAACGTTTTTATATTTCCTAATTTCTGTTTTTGATAACAATTGAGTTTTTAAAGGAAAAATGTATATTTGTATTTATTCTAATAATGCATAGTTTTTGAAGAAGATGCGCTTTTTTGTAAACTAGGAGGTACAATAATTATTAAAAATAACAACGTTAGCCAACAATTCTAATGATTTTACATGACATGAAACCATTTAATATTTGAATTACACTTACTATTATATCATATCAGTTTATCAGTAAGATCTAGCCAAAAAAAGGCGTAGCTTCTTTAGGGTGCATTTTTTACACATAATATGTATGACATTTTTGCATTACTTTTATTTGTAGTGTTTGCTTAAATTTTCTGTATTTAAATGCGGACCACCCTGTATAACCTACTTTTAAATTGCTACCTTATACTTGTAGAAATCGTTAGCATTGATTCGTCCTCTGTAGTTAACAGAATCAATGCAATCGTGACTGGTGCACCGGGTATCTCACAGAATAGTGCTCCCAATTCATTTAAAATTAATGGAAATGCAGCGATCGATATTCTATCAGATAAATCATCCGGGAATATTTGGTTAATCATCTTTAAGCCGGTGCTTAAACTTGCATGAATATATCCGATTACAGCGGAACTGAGAGATAGTAATATTACAAGAGATGTTCAATTTTGAAAGTAAATACAATTTCATTAGTTTATGTTTATGTTGCTGTAATGGAAACTAAGTAAAATGCGCAAGTGAAAGATACTAAATACTTAACCGCTAGAACTACAGCTCTTATTCGTTAGACTTATACAGGGTTTGTCCGGAAAGTAATGTCAGTGAGCTTTGAAAAATGGTTTTTATTGGTTCTATATGTACAAATCTTTAGAAACTTTCAAAATACATTCCTCCTGCGTCCACCGATGTGTTGATGCGTGGAAGACCCGCTGGAACCGATAGCGGGTCTTCCACGCATCAAAAGCCGCACGGAAGTCGTTTTCCGGAATCGCCTTTAAAGCGTCGGTGCAAGCCTTCTGAATGTTTTTCACCGACCCAAAATGCTGTCCTTTCATTGGGGTTTTGAGGCGCGGAAACAGAAAAAAGTCTGGGGGGCACATCGGGGCTGTAGGGAGGCTGGGGAACAACGGTGATGCCTGCCTTGACGAGGTAATCGGCCACGAGGAAGCAGGTGTGCGAAGGCGCATTGTCGTGGTGAAGCTTCCAGGATTTTGAGATGTCTGGGCCGACGCGATTCATCCTGCGTTTCAGCCGCTTCAGCACCTCGACGTAAAACTTTCCGGTTACGGTTGTCCCCTGCGGAGCGAACTCATGATGGACCAATCCCCGGCAATCAAAAAAGACAATCAGCATTGTCTTGATCTTTGACCTGGACATCCTGGCCTTCTTGGGGCGAGGAGAGTTCGACGTGTGCCATTCCGCACTTTGCCTCTTCGTCTCCGGATCGTATTCAAAGACCCAACTTTCGTCCCCGGTAATGACTTCATCAAGGAAAGCGGGGTTGTCTTCGTGTCCAAAAGTTCTTGGCAGGTTTCGACGCGCCTCAACTTTTTTGATCGTCCGTTAGCACTTTTGGCACGAGCTTCGCGCACACCTTCCTCATTCCTAAAGACTCCGACACAATTTCGTGAACAATGGTTTTCGTAATGTCTAATGTTTGGGAAATTAAACGGACACTTAGACGACGGTCAGTGTTCAAATGTCACGCACACGTTTCACATTGTCGTTGGAACTGGAGGTTGATGGCCGTTCAGCGCGGTTCTCGTCGTTGACATCTTCCCGACCTTCTGCGAAGGCCTTGTGCCACCGGAAAATTTGCCTGTCCGAAAGACAATCGACGCCGAAAGCTTTCTTCAACATTGTAATGGTTTCCGCAACACTCTTCTCCAGTTTCACACAAAACTTGATCGACATCCGTTGCCCAAGCGAACGTTGCATTTTTTCTTGCACCGGGTCACTGTAACGACCCTCAAAGAACGAGTGATGCGATCACTACAACGACTGATAGCCAACTGACGTTTGTTGGATCTTGTTGCCAGATCCCCCCACCACAATCCCAGCACGTAAAGCGCGGGCTGGCGCCTACAGTCTCGGGAAAAAAATTCACTGACATTACTTTCCGGACAAACCCTGTATGATATTGTTGTACCTACAAAACGGAAGAGGTATTTTTATTTTCCTTTTTCTGCAATATATTATAGGTCCTATACCCCTACGTATAAGTTTTCCTTTTGTAACTCATTTCCAACAGGATAACTTTGAAGTGCGAATGAAAAGAGATAACAATCCACTCGTACGAAAGAGCAGCCAAAAAAAATGTGAACAATATAATAGCGTTGATAAAAAAGAACCGAAAAATTGGAGAGTAGATTTAGGTGGAAATTGACGTTACGAAGCTGTTTTGTATCTGAGAATGCTTGAATTTAAATGTAAAACGTATTTTCGCATTTCATATTATATTCCGCCATTTTACGATTAATGCCTAACCGTAGCATAAAGCATAAGAAGAGGTGTTTCCGTAATAGGTGTTCCGTAACTCTATAATTTGTGATAACACTGATAACTAGAGTTGACCGAAATATGCCGTGGGACACAGGCGTATGCATCATAGTATAACGTGTAATACAAGAAAGTAACTAATATTAAATACAGTACAAAACACACAAATACTGTATAAAATACAGTACAAATAACAAAACACGTAACGGTGCACCAAATGGTTGTTTATGGAATACGTTCTGGGGTACATCACAGGCACTTAATAAATATTTAGTTTTAGCATCATAACTCTCATATTACGTTCTGAAACCTTAGTGTTAGTAGCCAAACCATTTACTAAGAAACTTATTGAATTGCAGCAGAAAAAAAAGAAATAAAAACCATGAATCAAAAGAATAGTACTGCCAAGAACCTAATTGGCAGACCTGCCTAGACGATCTGGAAAATATAAAATTGATAATCTACTTAATTACAATTAATACAATTATATTTTAAGGCTATTAAATAAGATTCATTATACAACTATAAAATATTATAATATATTTTAATTAATATATTTTTAATAATGAAATTGTATTTACTTTATACTCTACCATTGACTGTTCTGTGAATTCTCCAACCTAATCTTGAAGTACTCCTACACTTACAACTACTATTTGCCTCAATTATCAATATATGTACGTTTCATTAAATGTCCTACTGGACCATTTTCACAAGACAGGCTTCCTAGCCTAGCGTGATTTTGGGACAGGTAGGCCATTTTCCCATTTATATACATTGTTTATAGACCTAGTATTGTATTCACAAAATATCAAAATAAAATTGAATTGAATTGAATTGAAGTTTGACATATAATTTATTTGTCGGTCGTATATTTTTCGATAATTTTACTGTGAAATAAATATAAACCAGAAAACAATTTCTTCTATATAGAACTAAATGAAATTTATAGAGGGTATCTATTAGAAATTCTCTAGTTTCTAGCCTATGTATCTAGTAAAGAATTCTTAACAAAATAATCTAAATGTATCTGATCTAAAAAACAGATCAATTTGCATCTTAATAAAACTGGGAGATTCTAATTAAAATAGCTGATAAATAGGTAACTAAATGAATTAAACGTTATATTAATATTAGTTGGTTTAAATTTATTAACTTCGACAAACAATGCAACACAAAATGCAACCATGCAACAAAAAAACTCGTAATTCACTCAACAACTATCTAGCGATTCTTCTTCCAAAAGTAACGTTAAAAAACCACAAACCGAAATTAATTACCGACTTTCCACAGTCTGAAGATATATACCTACTGAGATGTAGCAGAAAAGTTGCCGAGGTTAATAATAATAGTTTTAAATAATTGTTTTTTTAAATATACAATTATGTGTCAATGGAATGAGACAGCATGTTATACATAAAAGAAATCGACTACGGAAGCACTGCGCTTGTCAGTCTGTAAGAAGTTTTAATACAAAAGAAAGTTAAAAGTCCAAAATCATGGGAGAAACAAAAAATGTAAACAAACAAAACGCGATTAAAGAAGTGTCAAAGGAATAATGTTTAAAGCCTAAGGCAAGAGACTTGACTATTACGTTTTTGTTTGCAAGATAATTAATTTTCAAATGGTGTTCCTCAATCAACATGTGTTATTTCAGTAATATTTATTTAAAATATGTACACACACTTAAACATGTGTTCCATTGGCATCAAAAAAATTACTTTTACACTGCGCTTTTACAAACGCGCACGTTTCGCCAACCAAGTTGGCATCGTCAGACGATTATTAAAAGTTTTAACTAAAAGTAAATTATTTAAACAGTCGTTGGAATAGTATTAATGTCAAATTTCAAAATGTTAGGGTTGCAATATAATATGATGTGCTATTATCTTAAAAAAAGTTCAACCTGTTTGAAGATTGAAATTGAAAATTTTGTGTATTATGCCTATATATGTAAATATGCAGCAAAAGTAGATTTGCCCTTGCACATTTCCAGTAACAAAGTTTTAACATAGCTCGAAAAAAACTTTTTGAAATAGTAAATCGATTGGCGAAAACCTCATCCTTGTAAGTTCACTCTATCAAAATCAAATCTTTTTGAAATACTGAATCGACTGGTGAAAACCGCATCCTTCTAAGATCGCATATTTACAATCAAAATGGAACAGAAATCTCTGGGACATCCGGTATAATGAAATCTTTTACTGTACCTATACAAGATAATAAGAACTCGATACGAAACATTCTCAATATAACCAACATGACCATATAATCAATTAAATTTTAAATCCTTATTCAATTTATTGAAGGTAGTTTTGTATTTTCAGGAGTGTATTTTCGGCCCCAAAAACTGTACAGGCTACGGTGACGCTTTTAGAAAATTTACATATAATATTAGAGAAAACCCCAAGAGACGACATCCGAACTGAAGTTTTACCGATGCTCTACAATGCTTTCGAAAGCACAACGATACAAGTTCAGGTAAGGTTTCTAGCTTGTATTTGACAAATATAATTTCCAATATAATATATTTATTATATAAATAGTGTTTAAAATGTTGGGCTGGATAACTTGAACTCTCCCCATTTGACTGTACATCATAATCTTAATAATCTAGTTCATTTTCAAAGAATAGTTTTTTTAACACCATAGATATTTCTGAACAAAGTTGCTAGAAGTGCTACTTTTCGTCAAAATCGTTTTTAACAACTTAGTTGTAAGAAAGCTTTCGTTTTATTAATTGCAGTAAAAATTAAGGTGATTCTGCAAATGTTGAAAAAGTGTCTCATGAAACGAGTTTTTTAAGGGAGTCTCTTTGCATCCCAAGAATTTGTTCGAGGACTTCCGTTAATAAACACCCACATATACCACGTGTTTAATGAATTTTACTCGCGAAATGTGAAGAGACGTTCATTAAGTGAGATAAATGCAGACGCTACTATGACGTTATACAAATAAGAGCGAACTGTCCTCAGTTTGGGGGTTCTCATTGTCCACACAGGCACTCGATTCTCACTGAAATAGGGAGGGTTCAAAATCGCCAACAAACGCGAATTGCCGCACCACGTAATCATATCACTGACCCGTCGGCTAAGTGAGACGTACCCGATAGGTGTGGCAATTACATCTCTCTTATTCTATCCTTCAGTTATTTTCTGATCATCCCGAGACATTTATTGATGATCCCTGTATATAAAAATAAATAATATTCTGACTTAAACATCAGTTATTTAACGCAAATTTTAAATTATTTAGTATTTACCTCTTTTCAATGTTAATAATTATGGACATTACGATTTCAAATATTTATGTTAATTATTTTTAAATATAGGTACTCGTATGGATTAAATAAATAGGTATGAACGAAATTAACTCGTATGAATTATTCATAAAGTCAACAACAATTCTTTGGTTAATCCGCCCTGTATTTATTGTATATAAATTATAATGATGTATTTTGATATATTTTAAACCTCTAAATGTAAAATTAGATTGTGTTACATAATTTGGTATCTCTTACTCCTCTACTTTTTACAATTTGCTGAACTATTTTGTATTTTTTGTTTCTAAGAGCCTGACGGGTCTAATGGTTTTGGATTATGGTCACATGTAATTTAATAATAATTTGGATAAAAGTCAAATGGAGTTTGGGATTAGGATGGGATTTATCTTTTTAAACTATAGAGTCAGCGATCATGAACAACAGAAAACACTAAATAACCCGATTTAATAAACCTGATGCTAATAATGCAAACAATTGTTTGATTACCCCAATTATTAATAAACTAATTTTACTTATTCTTGCACAGCGAACATGTTATAACAATATTATTAAATGAGTCTTTACAGTCAGAATAATGATAAATATTGTATAACAAGTAGATATAAACTCTCAAGGAACTATTTATGGAACGAAAACGGTGGGATAAAAAAAAATATGTTTTCAAAAGATGAACAAATCTTGTCAAATTTGAAATTAAAAACTAATTATTTTCGCGTGAAGAAAACAGTTAATATAGTAGCTGCACGTTTATTTATATTTAAAATAATTTTTATACAATAATTTTGATTTTTTTATTACTATTGAGAAGTTTCATTACATGTCACACTTCTGCCAAATTTGATCAAAATCTTAGAAATAAATCACTAGTTATTGCGTTTTTTCCAAAAAAAAAAAAAAAAAGTTTATTTATTGAAAATTAAAATGATAATACATTATTTATCGAAAAACGATTGAGGGTGTTTCTTATACAGTATGTGTAAAGCCGACATGGGCCGGTTGTGGAAAAGGACAAATGCTACACTCCTCGTTCTAATGACTAGCGCTGTTGGTGAGAGGGCCGGTCTTATTCCCTCACTAGCTTCGGAGCGCGTACGGTTGCTTTTTATCTGTCGCCTCACTTCTTTTTGCACTTTTTTCATAACTGCCCGATGTCAGCTTTACACACACGGTATAGAAATATACCGTGTAAACTCTTTAATTCGAACACCTTGCACAGACCCTATTCGGATTATCTAATCGTTCAGATTAATGAATGTATGTATATGTATATAGTAATGAATATATGTATTATATATATCAGGCTGTCTGATAAAAAACGCCGCGAGCCATAACTCCGTTATTTGTAGCCTGATGTTAAAAAACAAAAAACCAGATGAAATGGCTCTAAAGGAATAAGGAACTATATGTGAGACTACTGCAGTATTTTTCAACTTTTTTTTTTCTGAAACGCGATAGTCAACTTTTTTTTTCAAAATTCAATATAGGATTTTTTTTGTAAATTATCATGCAAATTTGTTTTCTGAATGTAACGATGTATAACAAATTGACTTTTGTGAAACATTTATTGCAGAAAAAGTGGCAAAATGTTTGTCATTATCGCAATCGGCGTCCTACCGGCTAACTGATACCAAACGTAGTTTGACTAATCTAATCACGTATGTGGGAAACAAAAAATAATACAACAAAACAAATAAATGTCATTTCAGCGTCCGCGTCCCAGTCTTTTTTCGCATTCTACTTTATCATCATTGCCATTTCTGCATTCGGTTATTTTTTGTGAAATAAGCTTAGCAGAAAAAAAATGTTTCACAAGTCAATCTGTTATACATCGTTGGATTCAGAAAACTAATTTGCATAGTAATTTACAAAAAAAAATCATATATTGCCATTTGAAAAAAAAAATTGAGTATCGCGTTTCAGAAAAAAAAAGTTGAAAAATACTGCAGTAGTCTTCCTTATAGTTCATTTAGAGCCATTTCGTCTGTTTTTTTTGTTTTTTAACATCAGTCTAAAAATAACGGAGTTATGGCTTGCGGCGTTTTTTCTCAGACAGCCGGTATAGTAAATTTCATGTTACCTGTTTATTTTTTTAAGAATGCTATAACAATGCGACTTTAGAATTTAGCACAAATTTAGATTTGATGATTAATGAAAATTGTGTCCGTTATCAAAATTAATTTGACTGTTTATTTTATGTTAATTTTATGTAATTTAAGAATGAGATTTTTGTTTCTGTTTGTGTTAAAATTTTCTTTCGGTTTTATATTTTACTTATATAGACATCCAAAAAAAAACGTCATCAAATCTGGCTAGGAACGAGAGAGATGGAAATATAGATTATGTCGAAGCTCCAAAGAAAACTTTGTCGTTGTCAAATTTTTGACAAGTGATTGTCACTTTTGTTGTTTTGTTTTGTTGACACAATTGTAAAATGTTAATGTGATGAAGAAATACTTTTTTTTTGCTTCGCCAACTTTGATGACATTTTTTTGGATAGCTCATTATTTGAAATACACTTAAATTTCTTTTTCTAGTTTTGACATTTCTAGTGTTATATTTTGAAACTGGTTAGGAACTGAAAACAGTTCTCAATTAGTTATGAAATATACGCACATTTTGTAACTAACTCTACGATTTTGTACATAATAAACTTCAAATTGACAACTTATTGACAATCTAGACAAACCATTAATTGTCTACAATTTTTTTAGGCGGAAAACACACATACACGATCGCAATCGCGATAGCAGCGACGATCGAATTTGGCCTATGTAAACAAATGAGACTTATTTCCTGTTATTAATTTTAGAACGCAGGAAAAATAATATGTGCACCTAGTAGGAAAATCATATTCTCGGCTTTCCATCTATCAATATGCTGTTTTATTTTATTTATTTTTCACGTGTAATTTTAGGGGCCTCGTTTTATTTAAATTACACTCGTTAAATTATGCATTTCCTAACTGGTTATAGTGGTTATATACCTAAATAGTTATTTTCTGCAATCGTTCAAAAATTTATATTTTTCTGCAAAGTTTTGACGCTGCAAAATGACAATTTCCAATATTTTTTGCCGATAATAAGCAACCACACTTGACAATATGAAATCAATTTTTTTCTAGAACATTTTGTAGTCGAATTTCCTGATTATATTTTTTTTTGTTTATTATAAATTTTAGATTGCAGGAACACCCTGCACGTAGTAGGAAAATTATATTCTCGGCCTCCGTTACTTTTTAATCGTTTACCGAGAATATGTTATTTTTTCTACTAAATACACAATATATATAATTTGAGTTTAAAATTTTTAGCATCAACAGTTTATGAGTACCTAATCATAAACCCATAAAAAAATGTGTCGAAATTTTTGCTTGTCTTTTAAAAGTTCCACGGACCTTTTAAACCATTTTTTTATATGTTCATCATAAAGGTTAAAATACGTCTAAAAAGATTATTTAATTTTCTTTAATTTGACCTGTTATTGAGCCCTGTACGATGATTTTTGGTTTCGCGGTTCAAAGCAAAAAAGTCATTGATGACTGTGATAATGAATTACTCAAGAAATAATGAACGTACAGAAAATTCAAGTAGGGTTTTGAAAACTGCAAAGTATCCTTTACAACTAGTAGTGATTGGTATTTTCTAAAAAAAAAAATGAAACGAAATTGTTTATTGAAAAAGAGGTAAAAAATTGCATAATTTGGGACATTTGCATAGCTTGGCAGAACTTTGCAACTAGTGGATAAACTAAGGATATTAACTGCAACTTTTCATCCTTAAAGTACCCCAAAGATACCCTGATAATTTCAAAGAGCTGCGATTTTTCTTTCTTAGTGATCGGAATTATTAAAATTGTCGTTTGTGCTATAAAACAATGTAAGGATGGATTTTTCACTTTTTGTTCATTTTTTTAAGTTAAAAAGGTTTTTTTTAGTAATAATCCATATTTGCATTAAACTAAACTTATTTATTTGTTTATTTGTTTACATTCATCTTGACACCAAATTAGTGTTTACACTCGTCAAAAACAAGAATGCGTTTATCGAATACAAACCACAGAAGTTTACAGAAAACATATAACTATGAGGACAGCAAATAATAAGTGACTAATAAAAATCCAAGTAAGAATGAAATTTATGTTATATGATATTCAGTAAAATACGTTAACTATTTTAGTAATCTATATAAACACTATAAAAGAATATCTAAATATTAAGATTTAGGGGTATATGAATGTTAAATTCATACACTTAAATTAAACTCAATATCCAAAAACTAGAACGTTGGAGCTTCAATTTCCTTTTTTTTTAATTTCCCCTACGACCATTTTTCCCAAGTTGAAACTCTTTGAAAACCACTTAAAATTCTGTTTTTTTTTATATCCCTTAATTTTTGCGCCTAGTATATTTTGTTATGTTTATTTTTTATGTTACTATTGATATGTAACAGCCTCTAACTTCTGTATTTATTAAAACAAAATGTTGAAAACTATGTATCTATTGATAAGGCTTTTTTTCCACCTAACAGACATTGTTTACAACTTCCGGTTTAACCGGATGTCCTCATATGCAGCTCTCATTAAATATATCCAGTTTCCATTGATTCTACTGCCATTTCTAAAGTAAATTTTAAGTGAAACACGCTTCTGTTCTTCATTAAAAATGAGTTATATTATTTATTTTACAATTCTGATTCAAATTCCAAAAATTCCACTTCAAAAATTTGACAACAAAGTTTCATTTCGAGCTTCGACGTGATCGCTATTTCCATCTCTCTCTGAATGAATCTCATAATGTCTGTTGAAAAAGATCTAATCAATAGCTACATAACCCTATAAATTTCAAAATTTCAAATTAATAAGATAGGGCCTGTTACATGTCCCCTGTGCCACCCCGTAGATAAGGGAATACATGAAATTAAATTTATATATTATTAAAATTTTATATTTAGTAGATTTATGCGGATTTTAAATGTGGATCTGTTAGGAAACAATGTTCAGAAGTTCACAAAATTCAATGTTCGGAAAACAATATTCAGTATTCAAACATTGATTGGGATCTCAGAGCGGTGACGAGTATTTTCTTGTTAGCCTTCGGATTATGCAGGTAGCGGTCGGACTACCACTTCATGATTTGACCGTTCGGCTAACATGTGCTCGGATTAACGTGTTTTCGGATTAAAGAGGTTGTACTGTACTATGTTTTTTTTTTTCATAAAAAGTTTGGGGTTCTATAATACCATTCAATAGATGTCCACTTCACCAATTTTGACTCATCTTTCTTTACTATAGCTGCATAATATTAACTGCTTGTTTCCTGCTTGTGTTTAAGAGTGCTGCGTTGGTAGCTGTGACGAACGTATCCGATTATCTGGACGAGACCGCGATAAGAAGAATGATTCTGCCGAAGACAAAAGTGTTATACGAAAAGAACCAAGCGGACTTAAAACTCGTATCAAATGTGCTCTCGTGTGTTGAAAGGACTTTGGATAGGCTGGACAAGGCGCAGATTATAGACGACGTCTTGCCCTTGCTGTCCGACATTCGGTTGTCTGATCCACAGATTACGTTAAGGGTCGTAAGTAAGTGGCGATATTCAATTTGCTCAATAGTATTAAGGTGACGTTATAGCTTTCTGTATATGTATTTGGCACATAGAGCTGCGTGAACAGAGTAAAGGTGCCAAATTTAGGCACAAAATGCCATGAAGTGCGAAATTCATATACAGAATGATCTTTCATGTGCGTAAATACTACATACGTATAAACCATATTTTTTAAGTGTATACTTCTTGCCCCTGTATACCCACGCCACTGTCCGTGTGTAGAATGTTATCCCGATCGAAGTCTTCGCAGGAACCTGGAACTTCGTAATACACTTTCTCCGTAAGACGGCGAGCTATTTCAACAGCGACCTACCGGAGGTTAAATGGGTCGACCGCCGCATTGAAAACAATTTTTTGTCGCGAGTTAGTCACTCGTGAATTCGTGTACCGTATTTACGTATTACCTGATTTTGTGTGGATTTCCGCAAAAATAACACAGTCGTTACTATTTGTGAATAGATTTACAAAGATGATTGAACATTACATATATTTTACAAAAGACGGATCACAAGTTTTATGTATTCCTTGCAATCGTCGATATATATTTCGTGATAGCCGAGAGTATCAAATTTACATTCTAATATCCACCAAAAAAAAACATACCTGGCACTGTTACAAAAGAGGAATTTTGGTCTGATTTTATTGATTGACAATATTTATACTGACAATATTTACTTTAGATATTTTTTTGCCAAATATGAATCCGATTTTCCATTGCCTAGTAGCCACACATTGCGTTAAACATATAAATAATCAGAAGACATATCAGTGTGACATTTGAAATATCAAAGAAAACATACGTAATATATTTCTGTGGCTGACAGTGAACGAAACAACATTTTGCGGTAATAAAGTCGTTAATGCCCCCGATATTGATAGCTAATAAACGGGTTTTGCAAACAGCGGCTAAAAGTCTAGAAATAGTAGTAACACGTGTATTGTCCTCTGCAGATGTAAAAAATTATGATGTACTGATGTTAATGACAGCAAAAAAACTGTTAGTAATACAAACAACTGTGCGAAATTTGTGAAAATAATGTGCGTGTTGTATCGTCCTCTGTCCATATGAACTATTTTGATTTTGCATCTTTAAATTCAGTAGATGTGGAACGATCATTTTCTCTCTACAACCATATCTACAGGCCAATTCGCTCATATTTAACGAGAAGAAATGCAGAAACACTATACGGTCGTGGCAACGTACGCTCAATCAATGAGAACAGTCGGTGTTTCTGAATGAGACAAGCAATAGGTATGTACATACATTATGAACACATTTTTACTCCTGTCATGTTGATCTCTCATATGACATCTTCCGTCAATAATATTACGGATTACAAATCCGGCCCCGAGTTACAGCACACGTTCACAACTAGAGTGATGACCTTGATCGATATAGCGATCGCTTATCGTTTCGGTAACTTTTGGTCCTCAACAAAACAATCCTAGAGGGCTAGCAGTTTGAGATATAAAACAATTTATATATCGAAACTGTGCAGTTTTCCACGACCAATACAATAAAGAACGTATTAAATCGAACGTCAAATAAAGTTTTTATCAATATATGTATTTCCATCGTAACTGGTATACACTGTAAATATAAAAATAAATGTAGGATATAAAAAAAATGGAGGACCTAAGACAATGCCCTGAGGACTCCGATATATATATTTTGTTTATCTGATAAATAATCCTTAAGACATATACTTGTATTTGATAAATTTGATACTGTTGATTTGTTTACATTGTCCCATACCCCATTTTTTTCTATTTTTTCTGCTATAAAAGGGAAATCAAAAGTAGGTATCAAATGCACATAGAGATATAAAAAAATATTTTCATTACGGGTATATGTTCATTCGCATTTAATTTGTCATTAACATATTTCAGTAATTTGGCGTTAACATTTAATTCTAATATTTAATTTAATTCTAAACCTTTCTAAATTAAAATCTGACCCTAAATCCATGTTGATTGTTTATAATTATATCATATTTTTTAAAAAGGACATAATATGATTTGGTATATTTTTTTCTATACTGCTTGAATATACATTTAAACATGTACTTTGGTCACATGAGTCTGTAATTTTACTATGATCTATTGTCATCTACTTCATCCTTTTTGAACACTGATATTACTAGGACCATTTTTTATATATTTGGAGATTCACCTAGTTCTACAGGCATTAGTTAGACCCTCTGTCAGCACAAAATTGCTATATACTACTAAGTACAAAAAAGAACCTGGAAATTGTAAAAAAAGCACATAATTGTTATATTATTTTGTCCCCTTCAAAGTAGGCTCCAGCGAGTGCAATACAACTATGCCAACGTTCAACCCAATCCTCCATACACCGTCCATAGGCCGCCGAAGGTATCACCTTCAGCTCCTTCAGCGAATTTTGTTTGATCGCCTCTATCGTTTCAAAGCGATGACTCTGTAGTGGCAATTTTAGTTTGAAAAAATAAAAAAAAATCATACGGAACCATATCCGGTGAATACGGTGGTTGGTCGATCGTATTTATTGAGTTTTTGACCCTATATTCGGTCACAATCGTAGCTCGGTGCGATGGAGCGTTGTTGTCTGCAAAATCCAAGAATTTTCCTTCCACAATTCCGGCCGTTTCCGACGGAGACTTTCGCGCAAACGCCTAAGAATGCCGAGGTAATACTCCTTATTAACCGTCTGTCCTTCCGGATGCAATTCGGGATGTACCACGCCTCGATAATAAAAAAAAAAGTCAGCATCACCTTCACTTTCGACCTACTTTGACCCGTTTTTTTTCCGGTTTCGGCTCATCATAGCGCCATTCCTATGATTGACGACTTGTTTTCATATCGTACTCGAAGACCCATGTTTCGTCTACAGTTATGATGCGTTTCATGAAGTTTGGTTTACTATCGGCGCTGGAAACCATGTCAAGAGCAGCCTGCTTCCGATGCTCTTTTTGAAGAACATTTAGCTCTTTCGGAACCAGTCTCGCAACAAGGCATTTCATGCCCATAATATCACTCAAAATACCATGAGCTGACATTGGCGATATGTCACGCTTTTGGGCCAACTCTCTAACACCCATGTGGCGATTTCCAAGTACTAATATTTTGATTTTGTCGATGTTATCGGCTGTCATAGAAGTCGATGGTCGACCGGAGCGAGGAAAATCTTCGACGATTTCACGGCTCGCTTTGAACTCCTTATACCCTATGTTTTGGGCATATACGAATCACCAAAGGCCTTATTTAACATTTGCACACACGAAATTTCGTTTGCGACACAAAATTTTAGACAACCGCGTTGTTCCACTATTTTTTCCATTGTACAATTCGCCAAGCACACTTAAGGTCGTCTATTATTAACAGCTGCTGTAAACATACTGAGTGACAGATCGCGCTCTAAACAGACTTGGTAATTACGGAAGGGGCTACCAACCTCAAGAAAAAAACATTTTACCGATTCCTTTAAGCGGTTCATTTAAATCCAAATTCCATAATTTGTTAAAATCAACAAATGCCGGTGCCAGTGCCAGTACATCGAAATGTACATACATATGTTGGTACTTACCTAATTAAATTATATCTATATAATCAAAATGTGACAAAATGCATGAAATTGATGTAGTGTTAAAGACTGCAACTGTCTTGTACAACTTTATGGTAAGCAAGGGGTACATAGTGTAAATTCCAAAATATTGCTGTAATTTGTTGCAACAACAAATTGTATCATCCAATAATGGAAACCAATATTTTGATGCAGCGAAAAAAGTTGACACAGTTACATAAATGCAAGAATTGTACCCTACCAAAAAATACCACTTCATAATATTAATAAACGCCACATAAACAGCATTAAAGATTTAAAAAATCACTATGTTTGGGCTTGAGATAAAATTCTCTTTTAGAAAAAAACCAAAGGCGCACTGCCATTTCGTGACAAGTGCATTTTGCCTAGGGCAGGTGTCGAACAGCTGCTGTTCACAGTTTTAGATAATCGTCCACCACATTATCCACTATGCTGTCTGTGGTCGCGCATAATGAATATTAAACAATGAATTCGCCCTATGGCAACTAGACGCCCTAATAACAATTCTAATAATGGTTCCGTCGTGTCGGTGTTTGCATCGAACATAACGTCATTATCAAACCCTTGGAAATAACATTACGGTTGTTGGAAACACCAATCTATATACGCACCAATGTAGGACGACTGTCGGTGGAGGAATTCGTCTTCTATATGCGTTACGTACTGCTAAATATTCATATATTTGACAGGTATTTGGTATCCCGCAGCATTCATCAAGGTAATATAATTATGCATGCGAAATAGCCCATGCGTGCAATTTGAAATTAGTAGGCAGTTTTGGTGTCTCTATCAAAATTCTTTTTTTCGCGAATACAAAGTTTTTGTAAGCCGTTTCGCAAATATTTCGTAAGATCTTTTGGTGGAGCGCACATTTTTTTTTATTCGTAAGTTCCGTTTGAAGTTTTTTGCAATTATAACCTTCTACTTACGTCTAGTAATCACTCCTTCATGACAATACGAGAACTTCAAGTTCGACCAGCCACCATTGACCAACTATATTCTCTGGACACACATTAAGCCGATATGCTCCTTCGTTGTCTTTTACCATTAGATATAGTGCAATGATGAGATGAGACCCATATATGTTTTAGATCATTTGGTTTACTTATACTATATGTTTTAAATCATTTGGTTTACTTATAGGAAAGTTTTTGAAATAAAAATTGTTTTACGTATTTTTTTTATTTCTTCATATGTTGTCCAGCTGTGGAAGCCATCTTTGTTTTTTTTGTTTTTAATGGGACAACACCAGGATTTTTTTTGTAATCTGCTGACTATTCTCCATACGACTGTACCGACACTTCATTTTAACAAATGCTAAAAGTGAGTAAACCAATTCTTGTGGCGTTCTCGAAGATGGGCGTGGATTAATATTACGTCACAGAAGCCATTATCCAATAAAATTCATCATCACTCATAACCACACCTACTCAATATACATATGTATTACAGCTAACTTCAACGGACGCATTGGTCATTTAACAATATATAGGGCTAGCTAAATCACAGTTCTAATATATCCATCTAAAGATCTCTTAATATTCACAAACACCTCATCCGTCATTGCCCTTGTAACATAAATAATTAGAATTCTGAAGTCGTTCACCTTATTTGGTCGTTCCTTATTAGGTATATTTCATCTTTTTGACATAACTCCATAAGAAAACGAGAGCTAAATTAGATGGCAGGCCCAATCATCTGATTTTACCCCCTGATTTGTAAAAAGATAGCTGCTTCAGCTGGAAAACAATAATTATTAAAGAATCAAAAAATTAAGATCGTCAGAATATGCAAAATATAAGTCAAACAACTTTTATTTACTATAAAACAAATAGTTAAAAACATATAGGGCATTATCCCAGACTTTTACTGGACTCTGTATATACTCTATTTATTTATATATAATATAAAATTAATAATGAGAATAATAATCCTAAATTTACATCCTCTCGTTAGAAAAAATAATGATAACGAATAAAAGAATCTGAACGTGTGCTATAACGCAGGGCCGGACTCGTAATGTAAGAAACACCGACTGTTTGCTTGAGCGTATGTTGCCACGACCAGTAGTCTTTCTGCATATATTCTCGTTAAACGTGAGCGATTTGATCTGTATATACGGTTGTAGAGGGAAAATAATCGTTCCACATCTATCGAATTTAAAAGCAAATTCAAAATTGTTCAGATTGACAGAGGACGACACAACACGCACATTATTTTCACGATTTCACAATAATTTCGCACAGTTATTTGTAGTACCAACAGTTTTTTGTTGTCATCAAACATCAGTACATTATTATTTTTTACATCTACAGACGGCAATACACGTCTTACTACTATTTCTATACTTTTAGCCGCTGTTTGCACAACTCGTTTATTAGCTATCAATATCGGGGGCATTAACGACCTTATTACCGCAAAATCTGTTGTTTCGTCCACTGTCAGCCACAGAAATTTATTACATACATATAAGGAGACGTTCCTTTTTTTTTTTTTTTTTTTTTTTTTTTTTTTTTTCCTTTTTCCCCCCCCCCCTTTCCGGGGCTCGCCGCGCTTTTCGGGTTTTTTTCCTTTTTTTTCTCTTTTTTTTTCCCCCCCCTCCCCCCTTTTTTCTTTTTTTTTTTTTTTTTTTTTTTTTTTTCCCTTTTTTTTTCGTTTTTTTCCTTTTTCTTGTTGATATCGTCATGGCTGTAAATATGTTTTACGCAATGTATGGCTACTAGGCAATGGAAAATATTTTATTTACGGATACATATTTGGCAAAAAAAAAACGTTTAAGGTAAATATTGTCGACCGCGTTCCACGGAAGGCTACATGCGCAAAACGTTATGCACAAATCAAACCAAAATTCCTCTTTTCTAACCGTACCAGGTATATTTTTTTTATGAATATTCGAATCTAAATGTCTTTTACACTCTCGGTGATCACGAAATATATATCGACGATTGCAAAGAATACATAAAATATGTGATTCAACTATTGTAAAATACTTTTTAATATTTTTTTAAGTCAATTCACAAATAGTAACGACTGTGCCATTATTGCAGAAATTCACACAAAATCAGGTAATATGTAAAAATAGTCCACGAATTCAGGAGTGACTAACTAGCGACAAAAAAATGTTTTCAATGCAACGGTCAACCCGTTTACACCGCCAGCAGGTAGAACACTATCAGAACAGCTCGCCGTCTTACGGAAAAAGTGTATTACAGCAACCCGGATCACCGCGAAGACTTCGTTCGGTATAACATTATACGCAAGGACAGTGGCGTGGGTATACAGGGGCAAGAAATATCCGCTTAAAAATTACGATTTATACTTTAGTTATCATAGAGCTGCCCGGCTCTGCGTGATAGCATACTTTCCCTGACCTTAACTGTCAGTATTGTATTTTATTTTGATTACTGTTTATATACTCAAAATCGGAAACTTCTCTACATACGCTGACTGATGTCAAATTATTATGCGCTCCCAGTTGGAGAGATATTGGCTGCCAGTTTGAGCTAATTTTAGTACATCAGGCACACCATTCCCAGGGAGGCTTTTTGTGACGTTCTCTATCAGTTCTTTCAGCTATGGGATCCAATTTATATCTATACGATATGTACGTGTTATTCTCTGCGCACACAGCGAAAGCGAGAATAGATTATTACATCATACTCTTTTATAAGGTTAAGAGAATATCACCGCTTGTGAAAATATAATGTATCGAAAGGAAGTTTCCTCAATATAATTCGATTTTTTCCAACTTGCATTTGGTCAGTGCTCTCATTAATTCGACTAGTCTACTGCATTTTACTGAAATGTATACACAAAATAATCACGTAGGATACTAAAAACTATGGTTTTTTATTTTTTCCGATTGTATTTATAGCTCAGTATATCCCAATTGGCTTAATATGATCTGCTGGATTAGAAACTGAAATTATGTGAATTGTATATTTATTGATTAACCTAGCGCATTCGCCACATTTTAGAATAACTTGTGTGTATGATATACTGTATATTATAATGAAGGTGCTTCACGGCGAGTGTCCTATTAAATGTTTTGGGTGACCTACAAATACTGTGTGGTTGAAAATTTGTATCTGGGAGTTTTCAGGGTTCCTGTACACGTCTGGTTGACTGTGATAACTTTAATAACCATTGCAAATTTTAAAACGATTTGTTTGGTGAAATTTTAATTTAAGAAAAACTTTATTTGCCAACTCCTAGAAAAAAATCATTAACTATCGCTATTGTAAAATTCTGTGTGTTTTTTTTTAATATTGGCATAAAACGTTGAGCTGTGTAGATGATATATATCGGGTGGATCATTATCTTAATGCAGCCAAATATCTCAAAAACAGTGCACTTTCAACCATATATTTCGATAAAGTTACTGGATCTTTGAATGGACACCTAATAATTTTCTCTAGAGAATCTTTGAGAAGATGTATGTGGATATACTACTACTGCTGATGCTGCTAGAATTGTAACTGGTAAAAATTACAGTTCTAACGGCAGTGGCGTAGATCCGTACGTACCTGTATATTTTCGAAGACTTTCCCGCAACTGAGGAATATCTTCGACCAGCATTTTTATAATATTCCATCCACAATTAATCCACAAATATCACCGTTTGAAATTTTGTTAATTGGACTGGATATTTGTCAGTGGCAAACTGGGTCATTGGATAAAAAAAATGTTTCAGATAAAAAATACTCCCATTTTTCTGTAGATTAAAATATTCTATTGAAAATTGTTGGTTCCCATTTAAACAAAACTAAAATATATTTCATATAGCTATCTCAAGTTAAATGATGCAGGCCAAAATGTACAGGGTACTAAAAATAGAAGGTCAAATTTGAACAAATGTATACTTTATTGTATCACTTATTGTAAATAGAAAGTACTATATTATATTATTTCTATTTTTTGTTTATTATTTCATCCTTTTTCTAGACATCTAAAATTCCCTGTACCTAAAATATGCTATTTTCGAGTTACTTCAAATCAAATTAAATTTTCAATTAAAAAAAATCGCTTTTCATCATTATCATTTTGATATTATTGGTGGGTTCAAATGTAAAGTACGCCAATTACTGATGTATTTAAATTTTTAAATACATGAACAATATTGATAGAGAGTCATTCAAAAAAACTTCCTCAAAACTGGCTGTGAATGAGAGAGATGGAAATAACGGTCATATCGAAGCTTTTCGGTTATGTCAAACGTTTGACAAGTGACTGTCACAATTGTAAAACAAATAATAATGGCTCCCACATAATGTGACAGCCTTGACAATTAAATAAGGTTATACATTTTTAAGATATCATTATTAAATTAAGATATTATTATATAAATTTAAAAGAAGAATGTAAATACGTATTTTTTTGGTCGGTCAACATTGATTTTGTTTCTTTTTTTTTTTTGGGATGGCTCGATATTTATACATGTTGTACAAGTATATACAAGAGATGCTTGACAAAAAAATGATCTTTGCCTCTCGAGCATAAAATATTTTGTTTAAAACACATTTTTTTTTTTTTGTTGCTCAATCGTTGTTCAATTCGCAACAATATTATTTAACTCAGTTTGAGGTCACATGAAGATGAACTCCTAGGAAACAAATATCGAAATACAAAGGTACTTTTCACCCTTCTTTCCCGGCCACGACCTTTATGCAGTTCTGTATAATATGTAGCCTGAGTCTATTTCTAAAATAAAAAGTGTGTCCATAAGAACAACAAAGGTTAGGCGTCGCGACACAAAAATTGTAAATTCACACAAATTTTAAATATAAAACTGGATGCCATTCAACTTTATTCGAAGGTTTTCTTTGTAAATATTGTTGTTTACGGGCTATTTACTTTTCAGTTTTTTCACGATTATATCTAAAAATACTAAAAATGTTTAAAACCCGAGAACGCCACCTTTGCGAGCCACAAAACGCACAACTTTTATCAAATTTAACTGACGTTGTATCACTTCACGGTTTAGAAGTTCCTAATACAATCATCAATCAATGCAATCCGAATTAGAGGAGACCCTGTATAACAACTAACATGACTGGGCTGCGATTAACCGTTAGATTATGTATATTATATTGTAGGGTGAGTCAGAAAGAATGGGACAAGACTAAACTGGAGATACTAGACACCAAAATATTATGATTGAGCTCAACATGCCTTATACGAATGTCGCTAGTTTAATAATAATAATAATAATAATAATAATAATAATAATAATAATGGATTTTTATTGCCCAACAGATTACATAATCCAATTAAAGGACAACATTAATCAAAATAAATACAATAATTATCTACAATATCACAAATAAAGATTTGATATTAATACCTATATACATATGTGAAAATAAATGTACAATAATTCTCAGTCTACTAACAAACAAAAAGGTGTAGGTATTGTATAGTTCAATTTACATAAATTAAATTATTATATTAAAAAAGATGATTATATTCCGTGGCAAGGTTACGTAATTGTTGCATTATTTTTATAATGTATATCACAAAACAGACTAATTTTATTTAAATTATTACTAACTGTATATAAAGGTGAACGTAACAATATGTTAGTTCTAACTATCGGTAACATAAACATTTCGATATTTCTAGATGAAGTTCTTGGTATACAAAAATTTAAACCACTAAGTAAATTAGGACAGTCTATTTCATTGCATACTATTTATAACCAAAATTTAGACTACATATAACACGTCTTGTATATAAAGATGGTACTTCAAATGTATCGAGTAATAATTGATGATTATAACCTCTATCTGGATAAACACCATAAGTTTTGTAATGTATAAATTTAAGGAATTTTCTCTGTACGTTCTCTATTTGAAGAATTTGATTGTTATCGTATGGATACCAGATCATCGAGGCATATTCTAACTTTGACCTAACAAAAGCATAATAAACTATTTTTATTATTTGTGTATTTTGGAAACTTCGACAATTTCTGAATATAAATCCCAACATCTTCAAACATGATGATACTGTTTCACTTATATGTAGATTAAATGACAATTTGGCGTCAAAAATAACTCCTAGGTCCCTTATGCTCTCACATCGGATTAAACGTACATCAGTTATTTTGTATTCAAACTGAATTGATCTCTTTTTTAGGGTATAGGTCATAACTTTACACTTCTGAATGTTGAGCTGTAATCGATTAAATGTGCACCAAATTTCTATTTTAATAAGTTGTTCCTGAATGAAACAGCAGTCCTCAATATTGTTTACTATATGATATATTTTTAGATCATCGGCAAATAAAACAAAATCGCAGTCCATTAATAAATAATAAAAATAGGTACAGCTTGTTCAAAGTTAAAATTGTATTCTGAAATTTCTCAATAATTAAGAAAGTTTTGTTAGTATAAATCTGAAAATTGATAGTTTTATGTTTTTTGGTGTGACAATTACGAAGCTTATTTTGACGTTGCTCCTAGTAGGCACTAGTTTCACCGTATTATTTTGGTAAATCTAAACATATTTTTTTTATCTGTTCAAGTCGAGAATCTAAAATAACGCTCAATTTTACAGAGGAAAGGTTGTGTTAGGTTGTCTATACCAATGTCGCTAGTTTAAGAGATACAGCATGTTCAAAGTTTAAATAAACAAAAATACATTGAATATTTTAAATGCAAATGACTTAAAAACGGATAGATTTAGACGACTTAAACAAGAATACATTTTCTCTATAGAATCGAGCGTTCTTTTAGATTCTCGACTCTCGACTCTCGACTCTTCTTTTAGACTCTCGATTGTTTTACGCATGGCTCAACAGATAAACTGGAAATATGTTTGAATTTACCAAAATAATACGGTGAAACTAGCGTCCTCTAGGAGAAACGTCAAAATAAGCTTAAAACTCGTAATTCTCACACCAAAAAACATAAAACTACTAATTTACTATCCAAACATTTTCAATTATTGAGAAATTTCAGAATAAAATTTAAACTTTGAACACGCTGTATCTCTTAAACCAGCGACCAATGTCTTAAACCAGCGGTATAAGGCATGTTGAGCTCAATCATAATATGTTGGTGTCTAGTATCTCCAGTTTAGTCTTGTCCCATTCTTTCTGACTCAACCAGTATATATTTACTTTATACATACTTACTTTTGAATCAGATTTAAGTTGTCATTTATTTAGTTGTGGCCATTATTTCAAACTTTCTACAGATATATACCGGCTTATGCTCAGCGACAAGAAATACGGGCTCTCCGTCAATCTGATGGCTACGAAGGTGATGCCTTCTCTGCTGCCGCAGACCGTGAATCCATCTCTCAACCTGGAGCAGTTCACGATTCTCATCGAGGTCCTACAGGAGATGCTCGACCAGATTGACAGGAACCAGCGCAACAAGCTCAAGCTGGACAACCTCTCGCTACCCAGCCCGGAGAGGCACCGGCCCCTCAGGCATCAGTACAGCTCGGACAATATGCACGTCCCGCCCTTCAACATACCCAATCTGAGGATAGAGCAGCGAAAGACCTCGAGTGCGGAGGACATGGCTAGGAAGAATTCCACAGGTATTTGTTTAAAGTTTCTTCTGCTCTTTAAGACGTCCTCTCCGTGCGCAGATTGACGATCCAACTGGCTATCATTGTGAGTGAAACCACAGCTCTCAAAAGTGAGACGACCGACGACTCAAAACGAGGCGACAGCTCTGTCCTTCATCCAAGCCATCTACGTATTTCTTAACCTAATCCAAAACTGAGTCTGTGATTTGCCAGAAATACAAGGTTATCATAAAGTAGGAGATACATATACTTCAACTGATTATACAACTTCAACAAATTAAGCCAACAAAAATGAATAGAAACCGAATTCCTTGAATAATAAAATAGGATTTGATATGTCCAACATTGGTTACCGTAACTGTACTTCACTTTGGTGGTGTAAAAGCACCGATTTTCCCTTCTAAACGTACAGAGCATTATACAACATTTCTGGTTGAATTGCAGCAACTTGCTCCCTAATACTGTCTTTTAATTCTTTCAGCGTTGTTGGTCGTATTCTAATTAGTAAATGTTTTAAATAACTCCAAAGTCAAAAATCCACTGAGTTAAGATTTAGCGATCATGCCGATTTTTACAATGTTTGCTTATAACAGGATTTTAAAAGACAGTAGTGAACAAGTATTTACCTTCTCGGTAAATATGTGCTTGCACTTCAAGCTGCATAACAACTCTTCTCTCGATTACGCCCCCGTTTTGCAACTGTGGGATAATTTCTTAACATTTGCAACCAATTTTTCTGCAACCAATTTGCAGTTATTACAACTTATTAATTCTATATTTCTTCTAAAAAATATGTGCCAATGATGAAATCAGATGTAAAACAGTACGAAACTGATTTTGCATGAAGTCTTTTCTAAATGACTACATGTGGATTTTCTGTTGATCATATTTGACAGTTTTGAGTATTGACTCCACCATTAAGAGAAGAATACTTATTGTTAGTAGATTAGTATTGGCGATGTTTTGATTTTCCTGAACAACTTCTGCAACTTGGACCTTTAATATTCCTGATCTTGGGAGGCCGATTACAGGCTCTGTTCTTTCAAATTTGGTAATTAGATTAGGTTACCTTAATTAAATTAGGTACGTTTTCATTTCACAAGGCCCTGCTCTCAAACCCATTCTCAGACAAAATCTTCATTAACCGACAGTGTAATTTCTACCACATTCATAATAACATTGTACTATATTTATTCTTAGTTGAAGATCCATTTTTTTAAATTATTCAAATCATTTGAATTTAATTTATGTTAACATCCAGTTTTATTTTGAGGATAATAAAGACCAAATCGTTCGCTATATTCTTCAATGCGATTCAGAAGAAATTGGACCTCTGATAGGCTGCTGGCTATTATCACGGTATAGTTAGCATAGCGAAGATTATTAATGTTGTTACCATTGATTTATGTACCTATATTTGTGTTTCCGAAAGCTTCGCTAAATATTGCTTCGGAATAAAGGTTAAAAAAAGGAAAAAGTTAGAACACATCCTTATCATCCGCATTTCCTTATTCCTAACTCTTCTGATGTAGATCCTTCAATTCTGAATGTTTCTGTTGGGTGCCTGTACCGTTCATATACGATGTTTAGAACTTGTGCGTCGATCCCGGTTGTTTGATGGCATATTCAACTTTTTATTTTCTGTAAAGAGATATACACGGTGGAGACTTTAACTGGAATATATTCGCTAGCGGGGTGGTGAATGATTTTTCAAAAAATTCCCGAGACACGTCAACTTTTAAATGTATTTACCTACATTTTGCAAGTAATGTGAAAATATAGCCCTTCAGGGGTGGCTGAAACCACCCTCGACATGATTTTTTTCAAATGCAACCCTATGGCTTGTGACCCCTCAGTGTAAAGCTGGTGGAAAGGGGAATCCAACGCACTGATCAAATTTTAATTTTTAGTATGTTTGTAGGGTTGCATACAATTAAAACGTAATTTTATAGTTTAATTTATTTTTAACGCAACAATTTCGTACTCAAAATGTGTGTTGTTTAGTTTTGGAATGTAAACCTTACTTTTCATATGTCCCCACTAAAAATTCCAAGCAATTTTTTTCCCACAACTGATATTTGTTATTTTTTGCTAGTGTTTTTACACGGCCGCAAAGAGTAATTTAGTTTGTATGCTGTATTCAGAGTTTGAAACGAAGTGTTATTTCAAATTGGTGAAAATGTCTTATTTAACTGAATCACTAAAAATCGAAATTTTGATGATGATTGGATATGGTGATAGGGCGCGAACTCAATGCGAAGTTGTTCGCTTGTTTCGAGAAACGCATCCTGACTTGCCACCACTAAATCAAGGTACCATTAGTAAAATTGAGGCACAATATCGAGAGATGGGTCATGTCAGGAAAGTACCGAGTAAGAGGCAGGCTGTTGTTGATAACGACACGAAGTTGAATTTGTTGCTTGCTCTAGAAGAAAATCCAATCACTCCAGCCCGTCAACTGGCCCGTGATAGTAATCTTAATCACAAAACAGTTTTAAAAATACTTAAATATGAGAAAAAGCGCCCATATAAAATGCAAGCTGTTCAAGAGCTACTTGAAGATGATCCAGATCGACGAGTAGAATTTTGCGATTTATTGATGACTTGTATTGATCAAAACCAGTTATCTTTAGAGTGGATAGTTTTCTCTGACGAGGCTACTTTTACATTAAATGGGCACGTAAATCGCCAAAATTGTCGTTACTGGGCTGAAGAGAACCCCCATTGGATGAGGGAACTTCATACTCAGCGCCCACAGAAAACTAATGTGTGGCCGGAATAATACAAGATTGTAGGACCATTTTTCTTTGATGACACTCTTAATGGAGCAAGATACTTGCGTTTACTCCAGCACGAACTAATGCCAGTGCTATGTCATTTATTTCCAAACCCCTTAAACCCTAACTTGACCGACGAGGAGGTTATGGTTTCAGCAAGATGGGGCCCCACCACACTATGCTGCCATTGTTCGTCAGTATCTGGACAGAATTTTTCCCGGTAGGTGGATTGGGAGGCGAGGTAATATTGAGTGGCCAGCAAGATCTCCAGATCTTACACCACTGGATTTCTTTTTGTGGGGACATCTTAAAAATAGGGTTTCCATTCAGAAACCCAACAACATAGCAGATCTGCAGGAAAGGATAAGAGAGGAAATCGAAAAAATAACACCGCAAATGTTTCATAATGTAAGGGACGAAACTTACCACAGACTGGGATGCTGCCAACAAGTGAATGGTGCACATTTTGAACAATTGTTCCGTTGAAAATAAATTTAATTTTTAAATTTTTAATTGTATGCAACCCTACAAACATACTAAAAATTAAAATTTGATCAGTGCGTTGGATTCCTCTTTCCACCAGCTTTACAATGAGGGGTCACAAGCCGTAGGGTTTCATTTGAAAAAATCATGTCGAGGGTGGTTTCAGGCACCCCTGAAGGGCTATATTTTTCATATTACTTGCAAAATGTAGGTAAATACATTTAAAAGTTGACGTGTCTCGGGAATTTTTTGAAAAATCATTCACCACCCCGCTAGCGAATATATTCCAGTTAAAGTCTCCACCATGTATACGCTTTTTAAAGATGACGGAAGAATATTGAAAACCGAGATTAATTTTTGAACGATATAATAAAATGCCACATACGCGTAAATTGATAGCAGTTGCTTCATCTACAATATTGATGCAACAACCTCTACCAACTCAAACATATTCAAACATATTCCCGTGGAAAAATTTAAATGTGGGATCGTGCTGGGACCTTATTGGATATTTTTAAAAAACAATCGTTCCAGGTGGTATGCTGGGAGGCTGGTGGTTCGGTGGTTCGCCATCGTCTCCTGACAGCAACTTCCTGAGAGTAGTGAACGCGTTCCCCAACCGAAGGCTGTCCGACAACACGCTGATGACGCCGAAGATCCGGATAGCGCCGTCGTGTGCCTCCTCGCCCGGAGGGACCCCAGGAGGCGGCCTGCCGATAAGGAGGCACTCGAGCATAGGACCCCAGGAGAGGAGAGGTTCCACCGTGAATCTATCACCGCCGACGGTAAGTTCGCACTCCGCTCTGCGCATACCCGCGATAAATTAGAGCGAGTAATATAATCGGAAGTACATGGAGATACTGAGGTTGTCGTGCTTCCGGCAGTATCTGCAAATAGTCTCAAAAAGCATTATTGCAGATATTAGGTAAACCTTTGGTGCTTTCCCCTAAATCCAATTTAATTTACAATATTTATCCTATGTGAAGTCACCTCAAGAGGTCGGCCCTCTTCAGTTAAAAAATTTTGGAAAATCTCAAACTCCATAATTTGGTCCAAACCCTAACATATACAGCATCCGCCATACTGTTCGCAAATATAAAAAAAATCGATTTCTTCATCCGATTATACCTAAACTATATTTTGACATCACAGAATTAGTGTTATGGCGGAAGGTTAAAAAAACTAATTTTATTTCTGGAGCTGTCAAAAAAATATTTGAGAAAAGTGGTTGTAATTTAATTTTAAATGCGTATGCCATATTTGAAGCAAAAATATCAACAAATTGAAAGTACAGTATTTTTTTAAGTCGTCTTTGACACAATACCCTACTATTTTATAACTTTTTCTTTTATAATAGCTTCTGTTACAGAAAAACAGTCCCATAATAATATAATGACTGATTTCATTTATTTAGAGAACTTTTCAGATCGGTAAAAAAAAGCACAAAGTGTTTTACTGTTACAATACTCCGAGTGTAGACGGCGTAAGCAATTTTCAATAATTGTATGATGTCAACGTATTCTTAGAAAACAAACATTTACTGAATTTTATGACAATATCTACAACTGTATTTGGTACAGGCTCACCAAGTTAACATTTCCACCATAAATAAATCGATAAATACAAATATAATGGATAGGATTTAGGTATTATGTGATTTTAAATTCAATTAAAATTTCTAGTAAAGAGCCATCCAAAAAAAAGTCATCAAATCTGGCTATGAACGACAGAGATCGAAATAGCGGTTATGTTGAAGTTCAAAACGAAACTTTGTTGGTGTCAAACTTTTGATATGTGGCTGTCAGAATTGTAAAATCAATAATGTCTGTCACATGATGTAACAGCCTTGACAATTGAATAAGGTTATACATTTAAGACAGAATAGAAATACTTTTTTTGCTCGGCCAACATTGGTTTCTTTTATTGACGTTTTTTTTGGATAGCTCGTTATTATTTTGTTTGGCAAAATGATCAGACAAATTGATTTTTTAAATAAGTAGTTCACTTTATTCCGTTAGTATATTTTGAATCTCAAATAACTACCACAAGTCATAAAATGACGGTTACAAAACCTCAAGTAGGTGTATTTTTGCAGATGCTTATAATGTCGTATAACCCTGAAAAGACTTACCTACACTAAATATCTACATGTACTTCTATTTATGATCTTTATTAAAATAACACAACTGTTCTACAGAACTCGTTAGACAAAAATATCATAGATGAAAGTCAAACATTTTCGATTATATTCCCTTAAGTGAGTATTACTGACATCGTTCATGTTAGATTGTACGATCTAAATAATAGACTTTAGGTAATATCAGTGATCATAAAACGCAAAATACTTTTCATACAGCAACAAAATATAGAATACTTTTCAAGTAAGGGAATACGAGCATGTAAGCGTTGGTCTACCTAGAAGTTCTTTATTTTATTGGTCACAAAATGGGTCGTTTAAATATTGATCGTAACTGGGACAATTATAAAAAATTAATAAGATTATTATATTATAATAAAATAAACTGAATAATTACTAGGGGCCGGAAAATGTGCTACAACGCAGGGTTGGCACTATACAACTCTATGATAACTAAAGTATAAACCGTATTTTTAAGCGCCTTGTGAATTATGTACGCGTGTATTTCTTGCCCGCGCACACGTACGCCACTGACCGCGCCTGGTAACGCACGCTGGACTCTCCCGGTGCAGGAGCGAGGGAAACCTGTATGCAATTTATCCATATAGGGTAGCGGGCGCTCCGTTGTTCAAATTAGTAGTAACCCGATGCACAACGGACGAACGTTAGAACGCCGAGTTTAAAATAATTTTATTTGTCGTGAGTGATGAACTAATAAACGTATGTACATACGTATTTTTCACCGTGTACGTATTTCTTTTTAGAGTTCGTGTAGTGTATTTACATAAGAATTTTTGGGATAATGGCACAATCGTTAAAAGTTGCTAATAGCCATTTGTTAATAGATAGACTGAAAAAGATTATTGAAAATTAGGAGGATTTTACAATGGACGGATCACATATTTTATGTAAGTATTCCTTGCAATCGTTGATATATATGTCGTAGGCGCCGAGAGTGTGAAAGACATTTAGATTCGAACATCAATCAACAAACGATTACTGGTACTGTTATAAAAAAGGAATTTTGGTTCAATTTGCAGATAATGTTTTGCGCAGGTAGCCTTTGGTGGAACGTGGTCGACAATATTCACTTTAGACATTTTTTTACTAAATATACATCCAATTTTCCATTGCGGTAGCCATATATTGCGTAAAACATATTTACAGAAGACATATCAACGAGTCATGGTAAATATCAAAGAAGACATACGTAATAAATTTCTGTGGCTGACAGTGGACGAAGCAATAGATTTTTGTGGTTATAAGGTCGTTAAAGTTCTGATAGAGTTTCAGATATTTCACCCCTGACATTGACTGCTAATAAACGTGTTTTGCAACAACGACTAAAAGTATAGAAATAGTAGTAACACCTGCACTTCGTCGTTGATGTAAAAAATAATAATGTACTGATGTTAGTGATAACAAACAACTGTTAGTGATATAAACAACTGTGCGAAATTCGTGAAAATAATGTGAGTGTGTGTTGTCCTCTGTCCATGTGAACTGTTTTGAATTTGCACCTGTAACTTCAGTGAAGCGTATGAAACGATCATTTTCCTTCTGCAACCATATGTATAGGCCAAATCGCTCACGTTTAACGAGAAGAAATGCAGAAAGACTACTAGTTGAGTTGAGTGTATTACTACTGTAACGTACACTCAAGCAATGAAGACTGTCGATGATTTCTGAATACACAAGTAAGTAAATAATGTACATACATTATTAACACATTTTTACTCATGTCTTTTTGGTCTCTCTTATGTCCTTCTGTCAATGACATGACGGATTACAAGTTCGACCTTGCGTTGCAGCACAATTTCCGGACCTTAATAATTACCAAACGAATTCACGGTACTAGTTACACGCAAAACGCCAAGTATTTTAAGGTAACAAGAATTGCAAGTTTCAAAAATTGAGAAAGGTGGCAAATACTTTTGGCCCTGGCTGTACATTCAATGATAACTGACAAATACAACAAACACGTAGGGTAGACGTTTGTGAACAAATGTATGAACAAAAATGGTAGAATAATTGTGTTATTTTGTTAGCGTAGGTAGCGTAGTACCGATAAAGGCGTGTTTTCATATAAAAGGCAAAGCTTTAAACAATTTGTAAAACCCACTTTGGAGATAAAATATGTATGTTGACCTTTTCATTGAAAAGTTTGGTTTCCTGTTGCCGCTGGTTCCGTAATTTCGTATCCAATTTTTCAAACGTTCGCATATATTTTATGAAACTGCTAATCCCCTGTGTTCATTTAAATGACTAATATAAATCTGAAAAAATAAACATTCTAATGGTAGGTATACAGGGTGATTTTCTAAGTTGAGTACCATTTTTTAACAGCATATAGAATTATTCAAATCAAACATATTTTCCAAAAAAGCTCAGAAATAGAAAAAGGTGTCTTATTATTAATTTCTAAATAGCATTTACCCGGTCCTACCTTAAATTTAAAGAATAGGTTTTATACGTATATCGAAATTCTAGATACAGAAGAATATTTAAGATAAGAAAAATGATTCACAAAAAAGGCGATAAACATTATGTATGTTTTTCTACAGTGTTTCGAATTTATTTATGTCCTAAATTAAAGGCAGGACTGGGTAAATGCCGGAACTTTTTATTTTTCACTTTAGTGAAAAATGGTTAAAAAAATGGTTTCAAAAAAAATGTTTGTTTTGAATAGTTCTAAACTTTATAAAAAAATATATGACAACATAGGAACCACCCTGTGAAGTGAATTCCTTTTTAAACAGCCCCACCCGCACTCCAAAGAATGTGGTATTTTTTCACAAGTGTTACTATTGTTAATTATAAGTACTTATCATTTATTAAAATAAATTCAAAAAATTTCTAGGTACCTACTCAACACGAAATTATAATGAGAACAGGCCTTAATAGTCGATTAGGTATTAGAATTTGTAATAGTTATTTATTTGACGAGTGCTTAGTAGGTCTAGGCTTCTTGAGCTTAGAGTATGTACGTAGTCATATATTGATCATTCACAGTGTGTTGCATTAATTTAGTACATTGAATGAGAAATAACCGAATTAACTGTTGTCGAAACAAATGGTGAAACTCAATAAAATATCGAGTTGCTCTGGTACAAGCTCTATTGTGGGTTTAGCGAAGTAAAATTTATCTGGAAACAAGTTCATCAAAATAAATAAATGACTATTACCCTCAATTTATTTACATTAAATACACAAATGAATACACTCTGATAATTACAAATTTTAACAAACCACCAAATCGACTGTTATATATGTATGTCTCATTACAAATGTTAATACCACGTGATGAATTGCATTAATTCACTGAAAATACAGATTTGAAGTTAAAATTTGTAATGTATTAATTAAGCATTTGACCCAAATGCATTTCTTTCTGAAAAAAAAACTGAATGTTTCAACAAAAATTTACAAAATTACAGCAAGGGAACGCTTGGCACATTTTACAAACTAACACATTTGTGATCCACACTAATTTTTTTAACAGTGTTCCTGGACCCTTGGCGGAAAATGTGTTTTGTATTTTTTTAAAGGCATTTTGCAACACTTGTCAATATAGCAGTTTAAAACGTCAATTATAATGAATTATCTTCAAAACAAAAATGATTATTTTTTTTTAATTCCAGATCCACATAGTGGAGTGGAAGTAATCGATGGACTGTAATAGATTAATCTTTCGATAAACTCTCTGATAAACAGGATTTGTTTGCCTAAAATAACTAATACCTAATTATGTTAAACTATCATTATTATAAATATACGTGTTTATAAGTATGGCTCCAAGCAGTTAATCAGTAATATAAAACAAAATAGGTCTTCTAAAACAAATACATATACAAATTCAAAAAATTAGGGACATTCATTTAAGAATTAAAAATGTTGGTGGCGTCAATAAGGCTCTCACATTTAAATTTCCAATGTAAGCTATTTAACGGATTAAACTATTGACTGATTTATTTCAGTATAACTCGCATCAAAGCAAGACTAAAAGGTAGATTAAGGGGGACTTCTACCTTTGAGATGTCATTTTTTAGTCATTTTTGTATTATTTTTTTCGTGGGGGAAGTAATTAACATTAACAAATGCGGTTTTTTGCGAATTATAATTCAATAATTTTTACATGAAAAAACATTTTTTTTAATCAGAAAAATCCAAAATGGCGACCGCCAGAACATCGCAAATTGAAGGCCGCGAAAATTTCCGTCTAAACGGCTGACATTGTAGCACCCTCTGTGTTGATTTGAAACAGAAATACAAAATATTTTCTTAATCAGTTGTGTTTTGGTCAGGGAACAAAGAGATGTTTTTTCGATTACTGCAAAATTACAAAAATGGCGGTGAATTTAAAAAAAATGTGTTTTTTGCTTTTTTTTTTTTTACAAAGAAATTAATAAATTTTTTAAATGTTTTTATCGAAAAACCGGCTCATCAGACCCTGGAGAAATGTTTTTTTACGCATTCGTGCAAAATTTCAAGTCGATAGCTTAATTACAGTGGCCGCTAGAATGTCAGCCATGAGAAAAACGCGTTTAAAGATTAAAATGTGAATTATTCAAAGGGGCTTATATTTACCGTCAGTCTGCAATGCCTGGTCCGTAAAGACATCCCTCTCCTGACACACAAAAATGAAAAAAATATCGATTTTTTCAAATGTATCAAGGTAGAAGTCCCCCTTAATTTATTTGATTTGGTGTGCATAACGAATTTACATATATCTATTTTTGCAAATTCTTTTTTTTTTAGTTCTTATACATATAGGTATATAAAATATACACAACATTTCACAAAAGAGTATGTCATTAAAGACCTACTTAAGATACACCCATTTGATATTAGTAATGTTCGCTAGAGGGAGGGATATATTTTTACAGTTTTAGATATATTTCATCTCTGTCTAAGAAATAAAATGACTTTTGAAAACATGTAATCATGGAATACATGATTCAATTAACAATCGTTAGTTAGTACAGATCACTTATCAACCATAGTTAATACATTAAGAAAATGTTTTTTTTTTCTAACTTTTAGAGGACGGGAAATCCAATATACTGATTTAAAAAAAATGTTCCTTGTCTTTGTTCAAACATCATTATTTTGGGTTTTAGGGTTGCCAATTAAAAATCTGAAGTCAGATTTGAAAAATTCCAGATGGCGGATCTAATATGGCGGACAAATCCTATATGGGGGACAAAACATTTTAAATTTGCTAGAATTTGGACTGAAAACTATATATCATATTTTGAGGTCGCTGATTACGAATCTGCAATCATATTTTAAAAGTTCAAGATGGCGGATCCAATATGGGATACAAAAATCTCAAATTTGCAGACACGTGATGAGCAATGTCAAAACTTACTAGGACTTTTTCTATTTTTTCAATCATTTCTAAGTCAAACAATTCAATTTTTTTCATAGTGGTATAATTTAACATTAGCGTTACCCTTCCAGACGAGAAATCCAGTATACTGGCCTCACCCATGAACACTTTAGCCATGATCGATCCGTGATATAAGATACTTTTTTTATGCATTTTCTTAGAGGGATCATAAGATTCAAATGCCCATCCTCTGAAGGTTAATAGGAAATTTGGAAACCTTAACGGTTTCCATAAGTAGTACTTATTACTTTACTAGTTATTGATAATCTATTATAATATAATTCCTATTTTAATTATATTCATATGTGACGTCTTACAACAATATAAACATTTAAATTAAGAGCCATATCCTACGATATACTGCTATAGCGCAATGGCAAGTCCTGCAAAGTGTCCATCCAACTGTGTACACTATCCATTACAAACATACTGAATAAGTGCGGTTGTTCGCACAGGGTGCAATAGGGTATAGCTCGGTGTCCCGAGAGGGCTCGAGCCTGTCGGTGCCGTCTTCTTATGTAAGTCCCCCCTAAATGTCGTGAGGTGTATTTTTTGTACGGTATCTGGTCTTTAGAATGGTTCAAGACATTTGTACTCCTTGAAACTCCGTTAAAATAAATAAACTTACTTAACAAGCTATGAAAATATTTCCAGCCTAAAAAGAGTCGGCAATTTTAGTGGCAAGAGTGGCACTTTTGGTCCATTTTTGAACGTCAAATTTCAAACTTTTTTTCATGGTAAATAGTACTACTAGATGAAATATTTATTCCTATAATATTACAAGATGAGTATTGACACAATTCCAGAGACAGGGGATGAAGGTGATGTTTCCCAGTCAGGAAATATTGCATAAGGTAGAATGCGTGACTGAAGTTAACGTATAGTTGAGGGCATTTTCTGACGGATGGATCTATTATTCAACCAAGGAAATGCTGATATAATTACGAAGAAATACTCAAATTGAAAGATAACTCAATAAGCCTCGCTACATGATGCACTCACAAGTTGGGGTTGTTTCTGTACAAATAATCCATGGATTCATTCAATCATTCTCTAAATCAGTCTCTAACTATTATATTAATATTCAACCCTGAATATTAAGAGGACATTGAAAACACACCTCAATGTATGAGACGCAAGGGAACTCACATTAAAAAAGCACCCCAATCTGTGAGAAACAAGGGGACTCACATTCAAAGCACATCTGTGAGAGGCAAGGGAGCGCACTTTAAAAAGAACAGCAGTCTGTAAGAGGCAATGGAACCCACACCCAAAAAGCACCCCAATCTATGAGAGGCAGGATCATGTGTCTTTGATTATCTATCGCGAGGGAATTTTTGTGTTATCTGCATACCAAGGTCATACTTAGCTGCATACCAAGCCGGCGAAAATAATTTCATAAGAAACGATGTTTCACGCAGTTTTTTCCTTGATATGGACACGAAGAGTTTCGTATACTGAAATATACGAATACGAATCATATTATCATACGAGTCATACATTATCAGAAACCACCCCCTCATATCTCCGGAACCGTGCCTTTGCTCTTCTTGAAATTTATCTAGGATTAATGCCCCATCACATCATATAGTAATGGCATACAAACGAGTTTGAATTCGAGGTCCAAAAATGGGCAGAAAGAGCTCTTTGTGCCTTTAACTTTTAATACCATCATTTCCATTACCTATTTTTGTATTGCCCAGGTTATGTTGCTCATATTTGTAGAAATATGTCCGACGCAATACGATTATACATGCGTAGATACATATGTAAATATTCATATTTCCCAAATGTGTCCTGTCAAATAATTAAGATGACTGGTACCTACTAACTATAAAGTTATAGAAATGCCAAAAGAAAATACTAGTTTCTATAAGCACAATTTAAATTATCAGCAAGTAGGTACATACAAACTTGTATGTCAATATTTGAAATTGTATATTTTTATCTAGCCAATCGTCTAATTTTGAACAGCCAAAAAACTTTTTGTACCGGCTCTAAAAAATCTAGGTATAATTTAAACAAGTAATAAAATGAGTTATCACAGGAGGCGGAAGCTCATCTCATCACATTCGGACAGCATGTCTTTCCACTATGTAAAAGAAATATGTTTTACTTATGGATAATAAAAGTTGTCCCACTAGGTTAAATATAGCCACACTAAGAACTCGTAAAGATTTACTAATACCTAATAAATGACAATAGAAGGATAACAAATTCATCGAGATTTATAATAGACTAGATGGAATATGTGAGTGAAAAAATGGTATAAACAAAGTTTTTATGCGCAAGCTGTTTATGCGCATATTAGCGTGGTACATATGTATACATATCAAGAACCTTGGTTTGGTTGCTGTGGTCACAACTGACAAATAAGATACGATTAACTGAAGTAAAATTTATTTTGGCGTTGATTGATGAGGAATATTAATTTAAGATGGCTTTGCGACTGATATTTATGAGTTCAGAACAGTTTTCTGTATGATGTCTACGATTGGAATGGCTTATTCCACACTCGCGCAACCGTAATCCTCCTACCTAATCCTCTTGTAGGTAGACCTATTAGCAACCAATAGAGCACTTCATAGTTGGCAAACTACGTTTGTTTGAAATAAGGCGAAGACGACACCCCTCGGCAATATGAAAAATTTATTGTACATGTTAATATTGTGAAAAATATAGTATTTAATAACTGTCACCATCTCGTTCCAACTCTTTTTCAAAATAACGACCGCTCTTTGCTATCTCTACTTCCATTTAACGCTGATGGTCTTCCGAAACTCGTTGGCAGACAGCTTTTTGCCGAAATTCTGGACAGCATTCGGGATCGCGTCATCGCTTGCAAATCGGATACCGCGCAGTTCTTTTTTTACGGTGGGAAAGAGTCAAAAGGCGCACGGATGTGGTCTGGCGAATACGGCGGATGCGAAAGCACTTGCACAATGTGATGTCGTTCCGGGTATTCACGCGTATACGCAGACATGTGAAGCCGCGCGTTACCCTGGTGCAGCACCCAATTTTTCTTCCACTCAGGACGTTTTTGTGCTATGTAGCAGCGCAAGTTGTCCCGCACAGTGCAATAATACTGACTATTTTCTGTTGTTTATTTGCTGTGGTTACAGAACAGTCTACCATGCCAGCGCGCATAGTCACCGTTGCTCTTGTTTACAGACACTACTGACAGTTCTATTGGGACAACCTTTGTACCGACAACAAGTTATGGTATGACCCATATTCCACATGAGAGAAACGTTTTTAATGCGTTTAATGTTCTGAATAAACATAATATTCATACGTGGTCAGAAGAAGATCATTCGATTTCTCAAAGTGCAAGTTAACAACAAGTATCAATTTAGAATATACGTGTGTGTTCTGCAATTTGTAACAATGTTTTAATCGGCTCTTGCATTTTACTTAGAAGCTTGAACAGTAATTTACATAAAAATGTTTAACGAAAGCTTACATTAACTTGTGAAAAGTGTACCATTGAACATCCGCCAAAACATCGGATTTTCATTTTTGACATACAGTCAGCAAGAAAGAGTGACCGCAAATTTAGCCCGTTTTCTGGACCTCGCTAGAAAATCGTAGAAAAATGCTAAAAATATTTGGCAGGTAGCAAATTACGCGTCATGAAAAATTAATATGAGCATGTTTTTTAGTTTTTTAAAATTTTTTGAAAATCACCCTTATTTAGGGGTTGAAAATACCCAAAAAATGAAACATTTAATTAGTATCAATTAAACTAAAAACAATATTCATTACATTTTTTACCAATATTCATTACCCCTTCAGAAGGGTTATTTTTATAAAAAATAATTTGGAATATACAGATTGAAATGGAAATCTCTTGCCTTGGATATGGAATTATCTTACCTTCTGATGTTTAAGGGTGGCTCCACCCTTGGGGATGGGAGTTATTTTTTCATAAATATCGATAGAAAGTAATTCTTCCTCAATTTCTTACGATTCAAAAAGACCTAGATATTTTCTTCAGATTTTTTAAAAATCCTCAATTTTTTTATACTAAGGGGACGATTTCCCTTAAGGTTGAATTTTTGACCATCACAAGTTTTCATCAATCGTATAAACACATCACATTAATGTTTTAAGATTCATTCAATAAAAAAATGTAATGAATATTGTTTTTAGTTTAATTGACACTATTTAAATGTTTCACATTTTGGGTATTTTTAACCCCTAAATAGGGGTGATTTTCGAAAATTTTTTAAAAAACCGAAAAACATGCTCATCTTGATTTTTCATGACGAATAATTTGGTACCTGCCAAATATTTTTAGTATTTTTCTACGATTCTCTAGCGAGGTTCAGAAAACGGGCTAAAAAACAGCTATTTTTGCGGTCATTCAACGCGTTCGCGTCATTCCAATCCAAGTAACCACAACAACCAAACGAAGGTATTTGATTATATATTTCGCTAATATGCGCATAAGGTTCCTCTGATTGGTCATAAACCCTGCGGAATATATTCCACAATGTGTGTGTGGAATAACATTCATTCCAGTTTAGTTTTGAGTTATGGAATGTGTATGACACCAAACAGCGTTAGAGAAATACATACTGTTTTAGGTTATATCTTGAAATTCTTGGATGCGGCATTTAAAATTACCGAATAATTGGTTATTCTGTCTTCTGTCTTTTTTTAACCTCATACTCCGTAGATCTGTGTATTACTGCAGTACTCTATATCGCTTGCAATCCCCGTCGCTGACACTATTAATTTGTATATTTCCAATCATGCGGATGACTCATGTCATTATTTGTTTGCTGAATTATAAGTATTATAAGCATTATAATGTAAAATAGTAACGAGACATTTTCGAAAGAGTTTCGCTTCGAGCTTCGACATTGGCCGTGTTCTAGGATGTCGAAACGTTTTGCGTTTCGAGAAACAGTAGCCATTTGTGTTGTGCGTAGTTGTGCGTTTATGAACACCGTGGACAGCAGCGAAACGATTTGTGTTTTGCTGTTTAGAAATTAAGTGGGCATATAATAACAAAACAATATATTTATTATATTCAACCTGGATGAAAAAAGTGCTGCTCCACCAACTTCTCCATCGTCCAGTATTTCGAGCTACAAAATGTTTTGCACTTACATTATCCAATTTTCATAACCTACTTTGTCCCATCAAAGCACGCCATGACGGCCATGACAGTGTTTCGCAATATGGCCGACCGTTTCGCGAAACGCAAAACGTTTCGACATCCTAGAACACGGCCATTCTTTCCATCCGCTCTTTCCATCTCTCTCGTTCACAGCCAGACTTGATGACGTTTTTTTTTTGGATGGCTTATGATGTGAGTAATATGGTATAAGACATATGTATATGGACTATAGGTAATGTATTATTTTCATTTTGGTATAAAATACCTATACGAAACGGAAGTTTCTGGGAATATCAAATTAACACAAACAATACAGACACATGGAATCGCACATGTTTATACTGTCCGCATTTTAATGACCAGATACTGAACTCTGTCGACGATGGGGTTACCATCCGCGGGAGGCCCCCCAGCGGGCCTCTCCGCGGCCGTCACACGTTTGACAGTGTTATCACTCTGTTGATCACGTTCTCATTTCCATTTGTGCCGTCCGACTGCTTGGATCATGTCGTGCGATGTGTTGATTTCGCTCTGTCTTTATTTAGCTTGCACGGAGCATGATAGTGAGTATTGTACCATCATTAAGTAGAGACACTTATCACACAGTAGTCTAGCAAAGCCAGGATATAGCCGCAAGTCTGAGAGTGCTCCATTTCAAGCGGACGTGCGACATCGTGTATATATATGACGCGAAAGTTGGAGATACGGTGAAATAGGCAGAGTAAATGCAGCCTGGAAATACATAACGATATTCTGGTTTTGCTGAACGGAGCAACAAAGTTTCGTAAACACAATTTACTTTCTCGTGAATCTTGTGAATCTACTAAAAATGGTATTGCTTCGGGCTTCTTTCTTTAAATTATATGAAAGTTTCGAGCTTGCTTTATTACGTTTATAGTTTAGTTGTTTAGCAAAATCATTCGTTAAAATATCACGATGAAAAATATAAACTTGCACAGTGCAAATAAACAAGTAACAAACGAAAATAATAGTATATATTATAGTAGGAATATCCGAAATTGGTAATAATATGGATGTCCTTTTGAAGCTTCGTCTGGTCTCTGCTATTGGTAAGTCATCTAATCGTCATACCATTCTATGACTGAAAAACCATAAAAAATATACCAACATGTTTTCCAGATCATAGTTTTAACATTGTTAAACGATTATAGAGATATCTGCTCTAAATCTTTGTTCTAAGAATCATAAACCTATTATCATAACTCAATCCTTAATAAATCCTTATTTTACAAAATATGAAATAATGAAATATCTTCTGTCTGATATCTAAGATGATGATAATAAGATGGCTGACCTAAGTGATAAGATTTATGAACCTTTTATCATAACTCAATCCAAATTAAAGGCTTATTTTACAAAATATGAAATAATGAAATATCTTAAAATTGGTATAGTAGATATTTCACTACATCAGTTTCGGCAGTTATCAGAATAAAGCTTCTCTGAATTACATAGGTACCTCATTTAGTTTAGTGAATTTAGATTCCTTGAAATACTTTCGCAACATTTCACGAAGTTAGTTAAGTGTAAGGTTAGTTGATTAAGGATGCAATTTTACTGGTCAATGAAGGAGACATTTTTAAAATAGTGTAGGTCAAATGCCGATTTAGCAGCTTATTGCGACAGAATCTCTCGGTCGTTTAAGACTTAGGAAAGTTACCAAGAAAGCACCTACAGACAATATTCTTTTGAGGTATCCCCACCATGAATGCAATAGATAAATAAGATAAAAAAAAAGAGAGAAAATAGATAATTGAACAAGAAACACAAGGGTATACAACACATTCTAGTCCTATTAGCAATAATTTGTTTTCTTAGTATGTTTACAGTTTCGTCCACCACTTCCACTAAGAAGTTGATGACAGTTGCTGAATATTCTACCGCAATGATTGTCCTGAAGTTTTGAAATTGGAAGTGACTACCACGAAGCTTCAAATAGGACTGGGCTCCGCTGTCTATCCTTGTGTTTCGTGTTGTATTCTTTACTCCCCTTTTTTTTCCATTTTATTTAAATTATACTGTACTCTTAAGGGACAATACCCCAACACACTATTGTCTGCCGTTTCTCTTTTGCTCTGCTATTCTCCTTTTTGACTCTTTAATTGTTTTTCATATGATCTCCAGTTAAGTAGACGATAACTTTATCAGTTAACGTAAACAATGACATGGTGGCAATGAAAGTAATTAACTGATGGCTAATTTTCCTGTCTCCAAATTATTTCTCTGTCAGATAAATCCAACCAAGTGAAGAAATCGGCCAATAGTAATGTTTACAGTTTGATGGGTCAAACTGTAACATACAGTTTATACTTTAATGAGTTGTTCTCGTTGAACACTTAATAACATAGATTTGGGAGGAAAACACTGAGCTGTTTCCCTCTCAACTTTATATTATTAAAAGTGCTGTGTGAACAAAATTCATAATTGCATTGTTTATCGACTAAAGCTAAGAAAATCGCTCGGATGCCTAATTTATATGGTTTAAACTACCATCTTCTGACGTGAAAACAATTATTATGGAGGAGGCGTGAAATAAAATACAATTTTGTGCAATAATATGAGTACTTTCACTTACAGAAAACCCCATCCCTCCACGTCTCTTCGTTTGCTCAAAATAAATTATCGAAAAAAAAAAAACATAAAAACGGCCACAAAGGTATCAAGCCCCTTAAATGTTCTTAAATAACAACCCCAATTTTGTTCATTTGTTTTTGATAGCTCTTGGTATTGCCTAAATGACTATATACAACCATTGGGATCTTGCATATCATTTTAAAATTGTCTTACAATGATCCAACTTGTATTATTAATAAGAGTTATATTTGAAGTATATTAAGGTTTTCTACGATTTTCATTTGACCGTCCGCAAGCTACCCAGCACACTCAGACTTGCCCGCCACACCACAAAGTAAATCACCGCAACCGGCCACTGAAACATGCGCTTGGCAAACCAATGCCGTCCCGCCGACTCGCGCCTTGACCACCCTTTGCCACTGTTCGCAGGGAGGTTCGATGCCGAACACGAGCAGCAGCGTACCCTTCTTGTTGAGCAGCAGCATGCAGAGCATCAGGTCCCGTCGGCCATCCGCAGTCCTCGGGGGGTCGCAGGGGCTCGGGGCTGCTACAGCAGCTCGGCTCCGGCATGGTAAGACTCACCTCTTCACACCAACCGATCAACGGCAGAACATTCTCTAGTAGCACGGTTAGGAAATGCCCCTCCTTGAATATAACATTTAGCTGAACGTACGTACGTATGACAGTCGTAATAACAAGTGAACACACATTCCTGCTTAACCCACACCTAAGTCATCTGTCTCTGTCGTGCATTTCATTCACCTGGCGGGGGCTATTGAAACACACTGGTTCATATACTCAGACAGTGGTGCAAAATCAGGATACGAAACCCACCTCCGCAAAGGTCGGCAAATATTCCCCTTAGCTGTTAAGACTGAACTTCAAAGACTGTTCTATACCAGTTGGTCCATCACGTAGTTTAGTCCGTCGACCTTTAATAACTAGACGCCAAGATACATAGACATAATATGATTATAAAACAATTTCACCGTCCAAGATGTGTAACGTGCTTTAAATCGTCTGTTTCGTTTCATATTATAGTTTCGTAACCGTTAGCCCCTTCGTGACCTGCGAATAGGTTAAATCAGTCATCGCGAATAAAGAACCCCGCACATTCCTTACGGGAAGTGGCCCTTGGTGAAAATTGTCTGAAATGTTGTTCTCCAGAAGCTCCCGATCAAAAGTCCTCACGGGCACGAAGTCGGAAATTGGACAGTTTTTTAGATAGTAGGGTGTCTAAATGGACACGATCGAATCTGATAAATACAACTATGGATGCGGCTGGCCATCCGATCGATTGAGAGGCACGAAATCTCATGCATATCAGCATCTCCATCGTGAGAAGCAAGGGGACTCACATTAATCAAGCACCTTTATCGTAAGAGGCAAGAGGACTCACACTAAAAAGTACCCCAAAGGCGACAGAATTCTACTACGTCTACGGCGTTGTTCTCTGGTGGCGATAAAAGTAGATAAATAGCCCTAGTTATTATTATGGATTCTAGTATATATAATGAAGAAGAGGTGAGTTTTTGGTAACCGGCCGCTGTCATCGCCAATTGTGTCTAATGGATTGGGATCGCTTCGAAAACTTTTTGTTAATGAATTGCATTTACATATCATTAGAGAGAGAGGAAAAGCTCTCAGTGTTTTTGTGGGTGTCAACTGCTAATGACTACGTTTGATATATTTTCTGAATCAGCGATGAGAAAATTCTTCGCTACCGATAATAGTGGTCATTTCTTGGGAAAACGGACAAAAAGGCAGTTTTTGGCAGCTTTTGACCTCGTATTCGGAATGAGCGACCCCAAAATCCCACGAATACCCCTGAAAAATAACTCAAGGAACAATGCAAAACCTACGGTCCCTTCGAAACGATTTCAGAAAATCATTGGCACCTAAAGCTTCCTACCTCTATCATCTAAAAAACTGTGAGTTTCCCGACTTCGTGCCCATGAGGACGTTTGATCGGGAGGTTCTGGAGAACAACATATTCAAATTTCAGACAATTTCACCAAGGGCCATTTCTCATAAAGAATGTGCAGGGTCCTTTATCAGCCACCACTGACGAAACTTAATATAAAATATTATCGAAGGAAACTATGATTATCATTACTTCCTTAATAAAAAAAAAGTGAAACAGAAAAAATGTATATTCGGTAACTACTAATGTCGCGATAAGAAAGAAGAATGCATTATAATTGGTTTGACGGATATTGTGGTGATGATATTATTTTTTTACTACTCCCGAATATGTCTTTTTTCTTCATGTTTTTAAAATTTGGGTCACAAAAAGATTACATAAAAGGTATTGATAACAGAGATCAGAAAATGTATTCCTCCTATAGAAACTTGATATAGTTTTTCACGTTAACTTCTACTGTAGTACGTGTCTTCCAGCTTATCCTCAGTTTCCGTAAATAAAGTAAACAGGAGTTGTATTGGTGACACTGGGGACCAAGTGTGATATATAAACAACAACGCCCCAGCGGTGGAGCCACGAAGATGTTGATCAATCAGTTGCCGGTCATTCTTCAACAAGCCAACAATTTTTCGTTGCGCCACCAGTGGCAGTCTTTCAATGATTCGCAACATAACAGAAATCTGTGGAAGGCATCGGCAAAATGATTTTGGTTACGCCACCAGTGGAAAAAATATGACAATGTCTAAGGTCATAAGTGTAGTCCATCAATTAGTAGATAGGAAAAAAAAAACTTTACTGACATTGTGGAATGTTTTTTATCAGTTGAAAGGATAAAAAGTATTTCCAATCATAGCCAACCAGTGTCGCCACTGAAGCAACCCAAAAAAACCAATATGGCCACAATGTCAAGACTTATCGTCCTTGTAATATGTTCATAAAAAAGTTTAAGACTAGAGGTTCAAATTGAACGTAATTGCGTTGTTTTATATACTAGTCAGACGAGCGAAAGATTTACTTTTTCAGCACGTAGCGAACTAATCGAAATAAGGACAATACAATTACATCGCCATGTGTTTTTTGATTGAACATGGTTAGTAAAATTGTAAATTGTTACAAAATGTGTTTCCACCAATCAATATTGACAATTGTCCTCAATCTTCATAAAGGAGAGGAAATGTATTCCGGCACTAGTCAACGAAAAAAACTTTACTAGACTACCATTGTGGTTGACACTATTCTGTCTAATCTACGTCTTGATAATGGTAAAGATGTATTTCCACACAATAGATGTAACCAGTGTCGGACTGAAGGTTTTAGAAGTCTCGATACCTTTCAATGTTCTGAACAACCCAGTGGTTTGGTTACGCCATCAGTAGCCTAGTCTAATGACTTATCAGTAGCCTTATTTTAATTATGTTGACATAAAAAAGTTTAAGACTTTAGGTTCAAATTGCACTTAATTGCGTTGTTTTATAGACATTTTGTAGTTTTCTTAAGTGCCTAGCGTTAGTATTTGACTTTTCGGCACGTATTGACTGAACTAATCCGGCAAAATAAGGACTAAAATAATTTCACAGTTGGACATATTACGTTTTTTTGATTGAACATGGTTAGTAAAATTGTAAATTGTTACAAAATTATATCTTGTAGACAAATTATTTTTCTGCCATCTATTTTGTATAACTAAATTTAGTTTAGTTATAAAGATTTGTCGTAGCTACATCAATACGTTGACAGAGTTAGATATAATATATGTGTGTGTATGCACAGAGTGATTGATCGCGAATTGACTCCTACTTCTATCTATGGTAGTATTTACAATAAAAGTTTGTGGAAAAACTAACGCTATTGAATTTTTTATTTATATTATGTACTTTTGGCAGTAGGTATCAGTTGTACAGACTGAGAAAAATCTCGTGTCAATGGCAATTGGTCCGATTTCTTTAAACACCCTTTATCGATTCCCATTGTTTTCTGAATACATCGATGTAAATCTTTGTGGCGTTACATATCTTTCACAATTTTAATAAACATCCCTATAAATAATTAGGTGTCGAAAATAGGGTTATAATGAAGGTCAACTTTCAATCATTCGGTTCATATACATACATACATACATACCTATAGTTAATACGAGTATGACACATTTGCATTTAACAATCATGGTATGCAATTTTATTTGTTTTTATTATTGCAGCGTTGTGGCTACAAATTTTCAAAGACGGATTTTCATTTACTGATTTAAGATTATAACCTACACATTTTTTCGATCACAGAAGAATACACTTTTATTCAGTGGCATCCAGGAACGACATAACTATAAGTATATGATGAACATTGGTATAGCGATACTTTAAATTGGTTAAAGTATGTCAGAACTATGTTGGACGCTGACTTAGGCCATGTCTTTGTATATAGTTATTAAAGGTCGATGATTATCCCTAACTAGCCAGGTCTCTAGACAAAACTTGCGTCTGGAGTCTCTCTATCTATACATCAGACGCAAATATGTCAAACATGACAATAAACCAACAAATCTGCTCCTAATAAAGTCTCATTTAATACATCTAACGTATGATTACATAAACATACCAGATTTAAACAAATTGCGTATAAAATTAAAGACCAAGTTTTGACTAGAGATATCACTTAGTATGTACAGCCGAAGTCTATAAAATACATACTAGTCTACGGCTGTACTCTCGTTGTGTTGATGTGTAATAGATGTTGTGTAAATACGAGAGATCAGTATTAATGACCCTGAAATCATTTAAGTAGTAACACAAGACGTAAAACAAAATTAAATTTAGAATAAACGAAACGCAGATGATGGAAACTGAGGTTTAAAATATATTTCTTTTCATGGTACTTTCATCGGTTTGTAATCCCGTAATGTTCTGTAATGGCTTCGGCTAACTTTTGATTTCCTGTAAAAAAAGTTTAAAATTCAAGAGTCGAACTCGAACATCTAACTTTTGTTTAAATGGAACAACATTATTTCCTCTTTATTTACAGAAGTTATACGAGTATTTATTATCTGCAAGTGATTTATTATCCCCATTTTTTTTCACATTTACAACCTTAAGATTCACCTTTTATTTCATATAAAAGTCTTGTTTTGAAATCTAGTGAATTTTAAAAGACCTTTAACCTTCATTAAAGAAAGTAATGGCGCCACATATGAAGGTTTTTAAGGGGATCTCCAAGTGACAGCTGAATCGTTGAAATTCGAATCTCACAACTATCTTTATAAATGTTTGTACTGGACCTCAAAGTTGAACTCGATTCGAGGATCAAGCTGGTAAGACGTGATTCGTTGACGGTTACACTTCAATCATGACTACAATCATCCGTATCAATCCTGGAGTGGGTACTGGAACCTTCGGCATAGTAAACAAAAAACTGGACGTTTTCCACTACTATACTTTTCTCGACTCAGTTTTAATCTTCTCCTGAAGATACCAAATTAGTTGGCGAAATGTGGGTCGAGAAAAGTATAGTAGTTCGCTGTTTTGTGGAAAACGTCCAGTTTTTTTATCAGTATCAATGTCACAGAGATAAACTCTCATTAATTTCAATGATGAATGGTGTTATATCAACATTTTCAAACAACTATTTTATCTTTTTCCGAGATACACCGCGCGGAGGTATACATGTTTGAAAATGTTACAACGTCATACACCATTGAAATTATCAAGAGTTCATCCCAGGCTAATGATACAGGTATCGTGGTTTAAATTCCAAATGCAATGTCGTCATCATCATGCGGTTTAAGCTCCAGTCTAGTGCAATTTTGAGGCCCTTTTTTAGCACTCAAACTCATCTCAATATTTTAGACCCCTTTCACTTTCTGAGTTCCCTCATTGGTACTCGACATACCTACATACTTATATAGATGACGCGACTGCTTCGTCCACTTCTACTTCATCTATTTTGTTCTGAATGTTAGCAATAAAAGATATCCATTTCCTTTAGCACTACTTTATCAAAAAAATCAGCATTGATCATCTAAATCACTTTTAACAAGTTAGGTTAGGTATGGTTTTGTTTTCAAGCATAACGCACATTTTACAAAATTCAAAGAACCCTAAAAAATTTTGTTTTACGTTGGTCCCCCGCTTAAATGATGCTCACGCACACATGCCCTCATTCTTCCCTAATTTGTTACTTAATTGTTCTCCTGCTCTTCTGGAAGTGATTCAAAACCATCCCCTGTATGCCTTAAGCTTGGTAATATTCCATAAGAGGGAGGGCGTGTCTCGTATTCATGAGGTTGTGCCTCAGTTATTTTAGGCAAGTAAACGGTAGAGGTAGCTACTTTGACTGAGGCTTTCAATAACCCCGGCATAATTGTTTTTTGATGTTCCAGTACCAGCTATTTGCCGGACGTCAATAAGCACACCCTCCGCTGATGATTCGAGCTCGATTTTATTTTATTTTTCTTATTTTATTTTGGATGTTTCAATGAAGACCGGAAGTGGCAATCTGAGCGACAATCACAGGCGACCGCACGACTTCCAGACATGTTTAATTGTTTGTGTGTGTCCGTTCAAGTGTGTCTTATCTCTCCTTCCCCATTGTCCGATGTTACTCTAGCGGTTCTATATTTTTGTACCTAACGCCTCTATCGCTTTACTTATCTATTCATTCAGTGTAGTGTTCCTCTTGGTATCCTGAATGAACTTTTCGACAATTTGAAATAAAATAATTTCTCATATTCAGTTCTGAAAATAAAATTAAAATCGTAGTTTCAATAAATAGTAAAATAAATGTGTAATGAATGTCAAATGAAACTTGTGCAACCTTTTACAAACTATTTTTTTGGAAAAATAAAATTAATAACGCAAAATCGGAAAAAGACTTTTTTTTATTAAATAGGGTCTGGAACAGTGGCCACGTTTTTAAAAAATTGTAATAAAAACCAGAATTAACCTTTTTTTCTCCACCCTGATAGCACTAGGTGACAAATTCTACATTCTTCTCTACAGATTTTCAATCTAAGACTGAAACAAATAATATTTTAACTAAAATTTCGGAACTACAATAATTTAAAATAAAGTGGCCACTGTACCTACTCTGATAGTACACTGGCCATTAGGATATGGCACAATGGTATTCACTGTTAAAAGAATAGGAAACAATGCAACGGGTGATATTTGTAGAATAAAGGTATATTATGTAATAATATGTCACAAAAATAATTACTTTTAACCTGACTACTGTACCATCAATTACATGTTTTTTTGAAACAATGGGTAATTACAAAAGCTATTTAATATAATATAATCAAAATATTGTTATATCAATAAACGCTTTATTTTATACGATTTATACTTAATACATGTAAGTATAAATCGTCACTATTAGTTCACTTCGATTTGTAGGTATTTATTAGCTACGCATAATTTTCACCGTTCGTTGTATTTTACTACATATGGTCAATTTAAAGTCAAGTTCATATAAAAAGAAGAAACTTTAAAGCTCGAGGATACTATCCGTTAATATTCTTAGGATGTTGCTTGGACCCTTCTGCAGTGGGTGGCAGCCACTACTCTTGATTTCTAAAATAGAAGCATAGTAATACTAAATATTTAGGTAAGCCGTTTTCGAAATATAGCATATTCATATAGTGTCAAATATATCCAAAGAGTGCTATGAATTAAATCAAATGGCCAAATAACCATGGGCACATTGATAAAACAAACAATAAAGTTGTATTGTATATTGTAATTGTATTGCATTGTTCGTTTTCGTATATACAAGTTATAACATGATATATTTCGAAAATAGCTTATCTAAATATTATCTTTGCTTATATTTTTGAAATCCGAAGACAAATATTTATGTCAGGTCCTATAAGTATATAGGGTATCCAATTTAAAAAAATTGTGTAAGGTTATTTTTCCGATTTGGCGTTATCCATTTTATTTTTCCAAAAGCAAATATTTATAGCTTGTAAGAAGTTGTACAACCCTCATTTGAAAATGTTTTTTTTTATTCGGGAAGACACCTTTAAGAATTGGCCTTTTTTACTATTTAAGTACCAGAAGCCGCACTAATTATGAGAAAGAGGCCCTGTACAACAAATAAAAGAACTTAAAATTATTTTAATCTTTATAATATTATCCTTGCTATAATAGGATTCTTTTTTTAAAAATACTATATGTAAAACTGTCCTAGGATAAGTGATAGAAGTTGTGTGACAGTTTTAAAATTAAACGTACACCATAATTTCTAAATAATTAAGACGGCTTTTAATACCTTCTTACAATATGTTGTTCAGACGAGGTCTAAGTACGTCATTCCTGTACGAAATTTATTTAGTTTTTCGAAATCAATATATTATGGTATAAATTACTTATAAATCAGCCACGTAGATGTTAAAAGAGTGATTTGTACTCAGAAATTTGTTGACAACTCCACCTCTTTTTTCGTTTATCCTGGGTGACAATGTAGATGATAACAAATTGAACCAAAAATTATGTTTTTTAAATTTAAATGTTTAAAATTGCAGTAACTTAAATGAGACTTACTTATACAGGGTGCATTTTTAGTGCATTTATTCGATCAAGAATAAATATAGAATAAAAGTATATAGAATCATTGTTTCGTAAGGCACACTAAAATGTAATCTATCACAATAATATAACAAAATGTAACACATTTTGTTTGCACTGTTTACTTAAAATATTAACTGAAAATCGACAGGATATTGATATATGTACTTCTGTGCATCAACTAACTTTCTTATCTTAAAAGAAATACCCCACTTGGTGCCAATACAATAAGTTCAATAAATTGAAAACACAAAAAACGACAGCTTTCAATAGCGATAACTAAAGAATTTGGCGAATGCGCAAGTCTTAATACATTAAACGACTATTAAATTGTAGTTCTGGCATTGATAATCCCTATTTTTTAGTTTGTGCCACTTCAGTATTATAACTAAAGTGAGATAGTATTTTCTGTTAACAAAAAACAATAAGGTGTTTAGATAATATTATTTGGAATACGAAAGTAATATTTGGAAGAAAAAATACAGTGTAAGTAGAGTACGGGAGAGAAATGTATAAATTACACAATTATGTGAGAGCAAAGTCTCTTGTCAATTAAGTTTCAAATATTATACACATTTGGTAAATGCTTAAGTTAACAACCCAGTTACTTATTACAATGAAAAATAATTAAAAACACAAATCTCCACATTAGGTTTAATACTATGCACATAATAATATGGCAACAAAATTTGTTTTCGATGTTTTATAATACTACTTCGCCATTGTTTAATGTTAGGACTAGGCATTATAAATACTCGATATTTTCACAAATTATGTTCAACATCAAACACCAACAACGTTTTCATAAAATTACCTTATCAAATCATTAACATATTAGGTATCGAATGTTTTTAGAAAAATAGAAAGTTTTAATTTTTCAAAAAGTCACGACACTAAAGACATTTAAAAATATGGAGTATTTATTTGGTTTTTTGTAACAACACAATTTGAATTTGTGTTAACATTAAAAATGTCAGTAATACGATTTTTTTTACATATATACATATACGATCTATATATTATATGAATAATTAAATATGAATAGATATATCGTATTTTAACCATAATGATGAACAAGGAAATTCTTGAATGATGGATTTAAAAAAACAGTAAGAAGTGGATGCAATTTCTTTAAAAATTTTGAAACATTTTCCGCTAGCTTCACACCCTATATTTTTTAAAGTTAACTTTCTAAAATGCATAATATACTATGAAGTACAGGGTGATAGATTTATCATAGGAAGTTTTTAAAAGTAAGTAAGAAAAACTCACTTCCATTGATAAATCGATCACTTTGTACCTACGTCAAGTTAAGTCGAAGAAGTTCAAGAAGTACAAGATTTGAAAAATAACTTGATAATTAATATAAGAAAATTAATACCAAGAGGAACATACAAAAATAATATATTCTCATACGTTTACATATACAACCAGATGAATTCAGCATTCAGATCGGATAATGGCGTGTTTGCTATGGCAGTGTATAGGTTGATTTCCGCATGCCTGCAGATTTGTGTCCTTTTAGCCTTTTTATATGACTACACCCTTGACAATCGTCTATAAAGTATACAATCTCATATTTTTCATATGCATATTTCATAGATATCTTATGTATGTGTGCATGTAATCGTTTCGACGTTTATCTAATTCGTATCGCTATCCCACAGCGAATGTTGCCGATGCTGGTTTTGTATTGGCTCGAGATATAACTTTGTATACTCTCCATCACTTGTCAGAACACCAACAAATATTACAGAGATTTTTTCCACTTACATGTGTGATATATAACGTATTACTTCTAATAGCGGTTGGTGGATTTTCGCTTCAAAATATTGTTCATAATCACCAAGTGAACAGAAAAACATTTTGTTTTCATGCTTTAATTTGTTGTTTTCATGCAAAATTCTAGTTTCAAAATGTAAAAGAATATCAGAAACAAAACAAGTGTAGTGTATCCATAAGAATTCACATTTCTAAAACTATAACATATATTTACATTTAGAACAAGAAACACAAGGACAAATTCTTTTTTATTTGGTGATTAAAAAAAAAACTAAAACGTAATGCAGGCGTCTATACTAAATACTAAATCATAATGCTCCACTGTGAGGAACTGAACATTTTCAAATTCCACCAGTCGCCACTGCATCCTGCAACAATGTATACGCTCACTTTATTTGCCTGTTTGTTTATCTGCGTCACTTAAACAAGCACTGCAAGTAATTAGGCATCGATCCTTTTAAACTAAATCTTTCAAACATGAACTTACTCGTTAAAATAAAAGTTTTATAGGCAAAGAACAATTGCTTGTATTACCAAATATGTATTGCCGTATTCTTGACAGAAATTGCTAATTCACCAGCGACTGAAAATAAAAAAATGGAAACCTATTATCGTACATTAATTCAAACAGTATAATAGCCTTCACTTTCAATCCTTAAATTAGGTGAGGAAGTGCGATCAATGATTTTCAAGTTTATTCCATATTAGTTCCTCATAATGCCTCGTAATTTTTTAAATTCAATTCAATTTTTTAATCGTTTTTAATTATCAGTTTAAATGTGCCATATCCATTTAATTCTACTCTAATAATCATACTGATCCTATAAAATCCTTTATAGCATATTATAAAACAAATATATCGCCTGCTGAGAACAATAGTGGCGAAACTCAAAAAAAGCCGTTCTGAGATATTCGCATTTCAATTTTTGCCCAAACTTTAAACTCCTATTATGGTTCATTAGCTACACATTTTGGACGTTTTTCTTTTTAATGTGTGCTTCATTTCGTTTGCTGTAATTAGTAGAACAGTTTTGAAATACAAAATTCCGTTTTTTCAATTTCTTTTCACGGTTTCGCCACTATTGCATCAATGTTTAAATAATTTTTTTAGGGTTTGGTGTGACTTAAATACACAATAACAGACCAACATAATCTAATTTATTCAAAATAAAAGAAATACAATAAACCAAATTAATATTGAACTTGGCTACGAATTTTTAAACCTTTAAAGACTTCTAAAAGGAACAAGTCGTTTATTACCTACTTTAAACACTAATTTAAACAGCCTCACATTATTTTTTTCCACAGGAACTGGAATTCATAAAATCTTTTTTACTTCAAGTAGAATTTTCTTCGCTTCAATCCTAACGTGCCAAAATGTAGGAACCAATGTAATCAAAATCGTGAACATATAAGTATAATAAGCTCTGTTAGAGTAGCTCTACAATGTATAAATGACAAATACAATCTTTGTGAAGAACAGTATTAACATTTTTGTCCTTAAAGGACGTCTTATTTTTTTCACAAAAAATCCTAACTTTTACATCTTAACTTGACATAACTTTATCTTAACATCTTAACTTTAACTTTTATTACTGAAATCTCTTCTTTGTTACTGAATCAGTCTTTGTTACTGAATCAGTTCTTTTTCCTAAAAAAATCTAAAGGTAATTAACCAGTCAGTTCTTTAGTGGCTATCCACTTCACACGATAAAATCTTAGATCCATATAACAAAACGGATTGTCTTAAAAGGTGGAGTAAAATGTAAAACCTTTGTGTTACATTCTAAAAAAAACGTGTCAGGACTAACTGAGTTTCGTCTCTATCGCACACATCGTTGCGACCATTTTTCCTCAACTTTTAAGGCGTATCTACCGCTATCAGCAGGAAAGAAGTGAAATGACCTTTCGCCTCTATTGCACATGAGAGAGAACCCATTTTGAAGTCTTTTTGGTGGGCTTAACTCAAAATCGCCTTTTTTAAGTGTCGTCACTATAGTTCTCAGCAGGCGATATCATCACAGAAATCGACATTATAGCAGAACTAAAATTTGTTATAGACCTATAACAATAAGATCTTTAGGTTTTGTATTCTTATTTGCAGTTTGCGGATTAACAGAAACATGTAATAATTTGATATATGTATAAGGCGACAGCCATTTGCTCAGTCACCTCATAAATTATAAAATATGAATCTTAAAATGATGTAATCTAGACTTTATATCTTCCGCAGGCAAATACGGCATAATTTATGTCAAGCAAGAAATAATATTCTGGTAGAATGATATCATGGTACCATGTTGGTAATATGGTGGTATTTAAAGGAAATACGTTTTTAGTCAACAATTGTTTTTGCCCTTTTTGTACTGCCATAGTTAACGTATTTAAAAATTTTCAATAATCGATTGATTTTTTCAGTCACTATGATTGTTAAAGTGGAACTATGTAGTCATGGACAAGTAAATTGTAAAATGAAAAATTGAGTGCTTGAAAACACTTATTTGCTATCACTACTGAGGCCTTGACTATGTTTGGTGTTGTCAGATATAATGCAGAAGTCTAACATGCAGACTATAATATTTTCCTTTTATTTCTGAAAATATACAGAGAATACCCAATTTCATCTCGAATGTTTTATATACAATTTTTTGCATGACTTTATTAATTAAAATTATGTTCTTCTAACATTCTCCATTATTTTCAAAAATACTATTTATCAACTAAAAACTTTTGGCTCACCACTCTGAATGCAAAGAGATTCTCAAATTCCTATCATGTATTTTCAGTTCCAGGTAAACAACAAATGGCACTTTTTAAAAGTTTTTTTTTTCTAGAAAATGAGAAAGATATTTCTCATACGATTCCAATATTTTGAGTACTGTCTTACGTTTAGTTTTAAGTAAACTATCAGTTATTTGTGTTGTAAATTTCTAAATCTAAGGTAAATTACATTACATAAGATATTTTAAGTGTACATCATTAACGAACTGGTAATTTTGTGAAAAAAATGCTTAATACCCAGAGTTAATCTATCTACATATGTATATTATTGTAAAATGTAGAGTTTAAAGCAGTCATTATATTTTTATAGAAAAGACTCACATGGAAGATATTCAGTGGAGTAAATATGGTACGCTGTGTTTTTATATCAAGCAATATATGTAAATAATATAACGCATCTAGAAATCAAAAGGAATGATTGACCCAAACATGCGACTACAATTGTTCTAACCGTAATCCCAGTGGATTTCGTGAGAGGTTATCTGATTTTAAAGAAAAATGTTTATTTGCTTATTACTACAAAACTTAACAGTGTAATTATATTCTTGGGTAAAGGTAGACCGAAAGTGGTATAACAAATCAAATTTTCACGACCATTCGAACCGAGATGAAAACTGAAATATTGAAAGAAGAAATGAGCATTTTTTTATTTTACAGTAAGTTTCACGGAAGTAGGCATGGAATTTTCAAGGGTTTCTTCAATTATTAATAAACACCATGACCAAACAACATTTGTTAAATTTGCATAAGGTAATTAATTTTTTTTCTAATATGGACTCTGAGTATGTTACTGTATTCTTTTAACTTTTATCATTAGATCATACTGATGGCGTATATGATACTTCATTTAAAACTTGTATATCACACTAGATGGAAATATCTTAGATTGTAGTTAAATGCAAATAGCTATTTAACAATTATAAAAGCCTGAATGTATCTATTATAGGAACTATAACTCAGTTAAAGTAAGGCCCTATCCTTTCTCTTATATATATTTGTGATAGCTTTTAAATTAAGCTATCTGTTATATAAGCGTGTACCAAATAGAACAAATTGTATTGAAATATTCTTTTTTCTGTTTGAAATTTATTTTAAATAGTATGTGGTACAAAAGCAAATTACTGCCTGTCTTCGATAATCATAGGTAAATTGGTAAGATATGCCGATTATTTTACCAAAGATATTATTCTTTTTAGAAATATCTTCAAATGTATCTATGATGTGTATAAATTCCAATTATTTTCCGGTAAACTGTTATAAATGTTTCTGATACTCAGAAATATGTGGTATAGAAATTCCAGGTAGTAAATTTCCTGGTTTTCAATTGGTTTCCAGCACAGTTATCTTTCGTTTCCATCCTTATGGATGTTGGAAATACACTCTCAATTTTTCTGAGTATTGTGATCGTGATGTTGTGATCTTGAACTAAATTCAAATAAAATTCTAACAGGTGCTACACGTATTATGTCGCACATTTTAATAATCACCTTTCACACATTCTATCAGTCAATTACACTTGATGTTCTTTAAATATTCTATTTTCGTATATTATACAACTGTCACATGTATTCATGGTGTATCTATTAGAGTTTGTGTAATTATGTATTTGTAAGTAAATGTAGTAAGCGTTGTACGTAAACGTAGGCGTATGTAAAATATATCTCGATCTAGTACAGAACGGTTCACCTTGTATTTGTTGTAATTCTGCTGTGATTCCCTGTCGGATTAGCTTGCTGTATACTTCCGATGGTTGTGCCATTTGCTCAATGTTTTAGCGCACAGAGAACTCATTCGCCCCAAAAATGAGCTTAACAGACGTGCTGAGACCTCTATACCCAACAGAGATTTACTGCAGTAGATGGAACAAGTTGCACCTTTATACTGCAAATTACTAGTAAGGGAAACAAGCAAAACAAACAATCTGTTGCTGGGCAGATAATATTTAATTTATTGAAATAGCCTCGTACAATTCAATAAATAGTGATTGTCGTAGAATAAAGAAACAGTGAAATAAATGTCCATCATTATAAATTTTCAGGTACTCTGTATAATTTTCTTAGACAGTATAAGAAAGTGTGATAGAAATCTAAACTTGATTATATGTATTTAAAATGTATGGTATTAAAATTTATATAACTGCAAAACCAAGGCTTGTGAAATCGAACTGAGAAGATACATACTGAGAATCATATATTCAATATTTTTCCAATTAGAAGAAGACGCAAACTCAAAATACTAAATTTCGATTTATCAGTATGTTTATTTAGTATGGATCAGGTTGATCATGAAAGGTTACAGTAATCATACGGTTACATCATACGAACCAAGAATATTGGATAATGTATTAGTACTTACTCTGTTTATATCAGTAAATGATGAAGTTATAAGGAAACCACTGAAGAAACCAAGTAAGATAAGATTTTTAAATAGGTCGGCAGTTAAAAAAAATATGAATTTGCATTACCGCACCATGCACAGCTTGAGTCTTTATACCGGGTATGTCGAAATAAATCAGTATAAGCCTGCGCCATATGGGATTTTTTTAATCGCACATTTTATTAGATAAACATTTTCAAAAATTGTTTGTATCTTTAAAATTCATTTGTGTCTTTTTTAACATACCTTTTAACACGGTTTTTTAAACAAATTATTTGTTCTATCGAATTGACAACGCCGGCAATATGTCATTTAAAATTTTCGCCACGAAATACCAATATTTTTAAAAACATAGAAAGGATGTGGGTGTTTGCATTTCAATTGAGTTCAATACCTAAGTACGAGGTGTGGCTATTAAATAACCGAACTGCTGTCATAACACTTTGTATTCGTTACCAATTACAGTAGCGACTTTTTGACCTTCGATGTACTCCCCTTGGCGATCTCTACACCGCTCCATTGTAGAAATCAGTGTCGGAAGTCCGTTTCTGTCAGCTGGTTCAGAACCTCCTTCGCTTTTGCTTTAACCGCTTCTACAGTTTCGAATCTTGTCATCACAAGTAATCACCGTGTCTAACAAGTCTGGATCAGTGTCAATGTTGTTTAGAATGTCAGCGCAAATATTCATTCTTGATTCCTTTTGCTCGGGAAGGAGGAGCTTTTTTTGCGCAAACTTTGCGCATGTTGAATGATTCGTGCAAAATCTGGCGAACCATTCTTTGTCGATTCCTGTTATTTCAGCAAGCCTTTCTCAGATGCTTAGACGACGATCTTCGCGGGTTAATTTACCAAATTTTTCAATGTTTTCGTTTAAACCGTTTAAACCATTCAAAAACTTGTGTGCGGGATAAACATTCATTCCCGTATACTTCTTTTAACATTGCATAAGCTTCTGTAAAAAAATTTCCCCAGTTTAACAAGAAACTTGAGATTAACCTGTTGCTCCATCTGAACATTTAACATTTTTTCGACGCGTCACTGATGTGTAGACAAATTGAAACGACTGCTACAGTCAAACTGAACGACCCACTAGCTTGTCCAGGGAACTCAGTGTGGGAAAAGTATCACCAGACACAGTTCAAACTTGTCGCGACACGCTCGTATCAGTTCGGTTATTTAATAGCTACACCTCTATATCCTTATGTTACTAAAATAAAGTAATGCTCCACTTGAAAAAAAAAACACACAATTCAAAAAATCATTTTCAAGGAAAATCTGGAAGACAGTTTTCGATTTTAAAAACGTCGTATATAGGTGACAGTGTCCTTTATATTATGAACTCCTAAATAAAAAAAAATTGCTGTTTTCCAACCATTCATCTGTAAATTACAAACTGTAAATATTTTTCTTAGCATGTATTCCAACCCCAATATGGGTCGCATATTCCACAGCAAAAGTTAATTCCACATTAAAAAAATATTTCATATTAGCAACATAGTAATAAAAAAGTATACTTTATGACCTCAAATGACCTGAAATGCAAATATGTACAAACAAGATTTGTTGACATTTTTCCAAAAACTGGACGTTTTCCACGAAACACCGAACTACTACACTTTTCTCGACGCGCATTTCGCCAACCAAGTTGGCATCTTCAGGAGAAGATTAAAAACTGGAGAAGATTAAAAGTTTTAATCTTCTCCTGAAGATGCCAACTTGGTTGGCGAAACGCGCGTCGAGAAAAGTGTAGTAGTTCGGTGTTTCGTGGAAAAACGTCCAGTTTTTTGTTTCTACGCCGAAGGTTCCAGTACCCACTCCAGACATTTTTCCAAAAAAAAAAAAAAATATTTGTTACTTATTGTAATGTTAACTTTACGCCTCCACGAAGTCTCCCACAGGTTTTGGTATACCTGGTACATATGTAATAAAACACGTACATATTCGTGTCCCCCGCCCCGTGCCGCCCCCGGGGCTTCGGCCCCCCCCCCTTTCTCTTTTTTTTTTTTCCCCCCCTTTTTTTTTTTTTTTTTTTTTCCCCCCCCTTTTTCCCCTTTTTTTTTTTTTTTTTCCCCCCCCCTTTTTTCCCCCTTTTTTTTTTTTTTTTTTTTTCCCCCCCCCCCCCCCCTCCCCCCCCCCCCCCCCCTCACCTCCTATATAATAAAACCCTTAAAAAAATTAAAAAAAAAAAAAAAAATTAAATTTTTTACATCAAAAAGAAATATACTTGTGTATTTTTAAGTTTCTACGTAGATATGTAAACCTCTCCGACATTTTACTTAAAAATGTGTTATGTATTCGATGAATTTACAAACAGCGAAAAGTTCTCTGTGCCAGTATGGAGTAAAGTATATTTTATGTAAATAGGAATGTGTATAGCGTTTCCGAATTTATCAATGAATATATCTCATGTTTACTATTCGACAATCTATTGCACAATTTATCAAGTCATCACTTTTAGCTAGAAGTTGTCAATACACTATGTGTGTATTCCAATGCCAATTCTCGACTGTTCATATCAATTGTATCAACTTAATATTTGTATATTAAAATTTTCTTAATACTTCGGTGTAAATAGTACGAATTAGCTAGACCATATTGTGTGTGACTGTCTCTGTAGGCCAGTAAATAACAATCAAAGAAGAAAGTACAAAGCAAAATTGTAAAGGGAATGTTTAAAAGAGCGCGAGGCCGACTGATGTAAATTTTAAAAGTCTATTTTCGGGGTAATTCTTCGATGAACATTCCCTCTGTTTCATATCAATAATGTAAAGTTTAAAAGGAAAAGAGAGATATTAAAATGTGATATGTTTCAAATTGTGTTTCATTTCATCCTTAACAACCCTAGCGCATCAATATTTTCTTTCTTTTACTCATGGAAACTAAACAGATATTCACAATACACCAAATCAAAATAAACTGCTCGTCAAAATTATCGTAACATTTTTCAGATTAGCGTTATTTTCATTATGTTTGAGTTCGAGACTTGCGGTTTTTAATTTTCGGTAGATTAAAGGGTTGGTTTTAATGCCCCCAATGCGCTACGCTGTGACAGACGATTCTCCGTCCATATCCCAAAAGCCCACCGAAACATGTCGAAATTTGAATTCGCAAAATTTTGACAGCAATTTTAGAGAGCTACAGGATGAACTAAGAAGGACGCTGTCGGGTAAAAACTATATCCCGGCACACATTAAGACCTCCTCAATAAGTGCTATGTATTTGGTTGTTGTGCCATCTCTACAACCCATTTCCAGACCACGTAACCCACCCCTTTGCATTTACGTTGGGTTTTGCGGGGTTTGACCTCTGTTGGGCCGATCTCAATCCATTGTGTGGGGTGCCACAACTCACTTTCACCCTTTGACAACCCAAGCACCCCTTGAAACCATATCTACACCGATCCCCCACCAACCCCCCTCTGGTTCCACCCCTGTAGGAGGCTGCAAGGGACATCTATTTGTATCGAACTCATGTCATGGCATTTCTCGAAGACTCTTGAAGTTGAGGGACCCACTGTGAATGGCCGATTGAGCGCCAAAAGTGATATTCCATCTCCACCACCCCCTGAAAATTGCCGCGCTGAGGGATTGTAAGCAGATTTTGATGCATAGGATGACTGTGAAAGCCTTCTTAAAGATGCTTGAACCCTTTTCGGCACACTCCGAATCGTCCGTCTGCTTCAAATCCCCTTTTGCGCCCCATCACCGTCATTTTTTGACCCCCCCAAAACTCGAGAAATTCCTGAAAGGAGGCTCCTTGGGTAGGCGGAATCTTCCTTTGCACTTGTGTGAATCGACAATGGAGAAAGTCTTAATGTGTGCCGGGAAAAGGTTTTATCCGACAGCGTCCCTTTTAGTACATCTTGTAGGTCTCTAAAATTGCCGTCAAAATCTTGCGAATCCAAATTTCGACATGGGATTGGTTTTTGGGGTGTGGACGGCAAAGGGTTTAACTCACAGCGTAACGACTTCGGGCCATTAAAACCAACCCTATAGGCTACCGAAAATTAAAAACCGCAAGTCTCTAGCTCAAATAGAACGCAAAAATCTAAAAAGTGTTGTTTTGCTAATTTTGATGAGCAGTTTATATCGAGTGTTCCAAAATAACGTTAAAAGGCGATATCTCCATTATCTGAAGAGATACGAACGTGAAAAAAAAACCACCCAAATGTAATCCCCACTTCATTACATATATCGCTTTCGAAAAGTAACGAATAAATTTATTATTTCTGAAATTGAGAGTTTTTCGAAAATATCCTCTGATCCGTCGATTTTGTTTTAAACAAAGACACATTTTGACATGCGACCCATATTTGTGACGTCATCGTTGTTCGAGATATGACGTCATCGACAATTTTTTAAATGGCAACCCCCAATTTCGACCACGCCATTTGAAAGAGCGTGTCATTCTACTTACACATCGTCAAAAATTATAGTTGCCTGACAGTAGCCTAAGCGACCGAGAATGTTTTTTTATTGCTGTCAGATAAAAAAAACATACTTCGGTAAATAGGTTTTTTGTTTTTTTTTGAGTTATTCCATTAGTTCTTATTTTTTTTGCAAAAGCAGTGTGTTTGAAGTGTTTATTGAGTAGTGACTTTTATCATTTTATAAAAAAAATGATTAAATTAACTGAACGAGGACGAATTTAAATTCTTTGCATGATCGGATTTGGAGACAGGATGCGCACCCAAAAAGAAGTAGTATTTCAATGAAACTCATCCTGATCGGCATCCCATTAGCCAAAGCATGGTAAGCAATATCGTGATCTTCCTGAATCTGGTCGACCTTCAAAATCAGAAGAAGATCGACTTAATGTTTTGTTCGCAATACAGGAAAATCATCACCAACACTTAACCCATTGGCTTCTGATTTCAATATGGCAGCGTCCACAGTTAACAAAATGATGGAAAAAGGAAAGTATCATCCTTATAAGGTATGTCTTGTTCATGAGCTATCTGAAGACGACTTTGATCGGCGAAATCAATTCTGCGAGCAAATGCAAGAGGTATGCACTAATGATAATTAGTAAAATTAATAAAAAAACGTAATAAAAAAACGTATTTTTTTCTGACAAGGCTACGTTTATTTTGAACGGCCCGTGTCAATAGGCAAAACTGCCGTTATTGGGCTACCGAGATTCCCCGATGGAGGATGGAGTATCACACTCATCGTCCTAAGAACGTGAATGTGTGGTGCGGCATAGTCGACGGCAGAATTCGGGGTCCCTATTTCTTTGACGTGAACCTTACTGGTGCAAGCTATTTGGTTTTTCTTCGAGACGACCTTATTCCTGAACTAATAACTTTATATCCAGATATAGAGGAACGTAATCGTCCGAGAAATGACATTTTCTTTCAACAAGACGGTGCATCTCCCCATTATCCAGCACCTGTCCGTGCTTATTTAGATGAGGTGTTCCCGAATCGTTGAATAGGGAGAAGGAGCCGATTGAGTGGCCAGCCAGATCGCCAGATTTCACAACCCTAGATTACTTCTTGTGGGGATACTTAAAAGGCAAAGTATACGTTACTAGACCGGAGAATTTAGAAGATTTAAAAGCAAGAATTCGTCACGAGATACATCGTATACCTCCTGAAGTTATTGACAATGTTCAAAAAGAATTTATTAATCGTCTTGGCGACTGTCAGGTAGCCAACGGTGCACAATTTGAATATTTAATTTGGTTGATTTTTTACATAATCATTATCATTAAATTTAGTATTTTGAAATTTAAAATCGTTTTTCTTCATTTTTTTTAACCTATATACTCGTAATCATACCATAATTGTTGACGATGCGTAAGTAGAATGACACGCTCTTTCAAATGGCGTGGTCGAAATTGGGGTTGCCATTTAAAAAAATTGCCGATGACGTCATATCTCGAACAACGATGACATCACAAATATGGGTCGTATATCAAAAAGTGTATTTGTTTAAAACAAAATCGACGTGTCAGAGGATTTTTTCGAAAAACTCTCAATTTCAGAAATAACGAATTTATTCGTTACTTTTCGAAAGCAGTGTATATGAGGGGCACAGATGCAAAACTCACATTATCCATAATTTTTCGAAATAGAGTTAGTGGCGCTATCTTGTTCATCCTGTTGAACTACACCATTTCAAATTTTAAAAGTGGTATAAAACTCACATATTCGTATTTATTTTAAATTGTGGAATCTGTGAATTGTTTCAAAACTCACATTTTCCTAAGGAGAATGTGAGAATGTTAGAACTTTTTACTGTCAACATTTTTTGTACTTTGCAATTATAGGTTCATTATAGAAATATTTCACTTCATCAGTCAATGATGATAATAAAACCGTATTCTAAGTATTTTGTGCAGCTTTTTATTTTGATTATGAACTACCATATTACATACAATTTTTATTGATATACCATTGAGTTTGTTTCCAAGTTCCTTTTCTTAGCTTAACTTCATGAATTTTAGTGTAAAAATTAATATTATGTAGAATAATTTGGAGCAAAACGACCATTATCCAAAAAGTTGTATCAAAACTCACATTATCCAAATTTGAATTCACTTTCTTGAAGTCAAATATTGTTGTGCTGTCATTTCACCAATTGAGAACCAAATGCACAGTTCTATTTCAGAGCGTCGTCACTTGAAAAGTGAGAAATCATTTATTCCTTCTTCCTGAAAAATTTTAAAAAAGTGGATAATGTGAGTTTTGCATCTATACCCCTCATATACATATATGATATAACGCACTTGGTACTTAAAAATTATTTAATGGTGATACACTTTCTGCAACTATAATCGCACCACCAGCAAAATATGGCCAAATCAATGGAACTTTGTGATTAAGGAGGGTATGTCAATTACTTTGCAAATAATAACTTAATACACTGTCTGCAACTGAAATCGCGCTACCATTAAAAATATGATAAAATTACTGGACATTCTTTCTAGGAAGCGATTAAAAAGTGTAATAAGGCTGGGCATGCTGTACTGGGTGTGCTGGGGTTCACAGGTGCTGTCGGTCACCTTCTGGAGCGTCTCGGGCAACCAGTCCCGAGATGAAGAATATATGAGGTGAACATATAGATCTACGAACACCCTAAGGACAGTACCTCGTTTGCCGTATGTTTGTCGACCTAGCAGTACACCAGTCTTGAGAAACAATGTTTGCCTATGCGAAAGGGTTGTGTACAATGTCCTTTTTTAGAAGATATTCCTCTCAGGGGGTAGTTGTCTAAGACACCCCAGAAAGTGACCGACAGCGCCTGCGAAAACCAGCACACCCGGTACACTCAACCCGGTATACCCAACCTCATTACACTTTTTTCATTTTGCAGACAGAGTATTAGTTATTTTGCAAAGTAATTGGCATACCCTATTTAATCACAAAGTTAAACGTAAGTAACAAAAAAAGCGATAGGTCAATTTAACAGTTTTGACAAAAGTCATCTGATCGGTTTCTACATAAGCACGTAGTGTTTCAATAATATAAAGATATAAAAAAAACATCATCAAATCTGGCTATGAACGAGAGAGATGGAAATAGAGATTATGTCGAAGCGCAAAAAACTTTGTTGTTGTCAACATTTTGCCAATTGGCTGTCACAATTGTAAAATAAATAGTGGCTCTCACATAATATAACAGCCTTGGCAATTAAATAATGTTATAAATTTAAGAAAATTTAAATAAAATAGAAATAGGTCTTTTTGCTCGACCAACTTGATGACGTTTTTTTTTGATGGCTCGTTACTTAATTTCGCCTGGTCCTGATTAGATGAACCAATGTTTAATTGTCAACGTGTTCTTTAGTTTGTAAACAAAGTACAGTTTGTACCCAGAAATAGTGATTAGGGCTTGGTTAGTTTGGTTTGGGTTATTTACTATTTTACTATACAACGACCATGGATTGCTTAAGTTTTTCTAGTGTTATTAGCACCTAATTATTTTTTAGTTCTAGTCAATTTCTTAGCGAATGTGAGAACCTACAGGTACACTACAGTCTACAGTAGCGGCTGGTGGAACTTCTGTTTTTTTTTTTTTTTTTTGAAAGGTAGTATGAGACTCACATGATAAATTTAAATGATTATTATACAAATTATTATACAAATTTATGAAAGATTAAAAAAATGTGCACCCCACCAGAAAATCTTTTGCAAAATATTTGCAATTTCTTTCACAATTATCAAGTGAATATAACAATTTTTTATTCTTGTGCTTTTTGCAAAATTTTCATTTTGCTTAAATATATATACAGCTATTGTAATATCCAAAAAAATGAAATGCTGGGGTGAAAGTAAGTACAGTAGTAGTACACACAATTAAAGTAGGTATACACAATTGCACAAAGTACAATTTATTCTAACTAATAGTTGATAACTAATAAATTCCCAGAACTTCCTGTTCACATTGAGGAATGGAGCGATAACAAATTTTTTATCGTTTCAAGTTCTCAAAAAACGTCAGAACAACATTAAATGAGAAATAAATAAAAATACTGAATCGAAGGTAGTTTTTCGTACCGTTTACAGGTTGTCTTATTCACGTTCATATCTTTTATAACAGGGGTATCGCCTGTTAACGCCATTCTGGGACACTGCCCATTCATAATATACCAGTTGCCAAATATATTACTACATAATCCATAGTTTCCGTAGTTTTTGGGATATGTACCTTAAAATATTGAAATTATTTTCCGGATTTTAGGAAAAATATACGAAATATTTAATTAGCATGTTTAATTCAGTTCAACACATTTTATATTTTGAATAGATACAAACATTATTAACCTATGATAACATTTACAATATGCCTGGTAAGTGGAAATTCTTCCTCAGTCAGTTTCTCCACTATTTCATAATGGTCAACATTTTCAACCAGAATGTATCTACTATGTAGCCCTAAACTCATAATATGATCGTTGAGTCGTTTGCCTTGTCTGCGAAATACAGGACTATCATGTTGAGCAACGACAACATGAAAGCTTGTTTCTGTTCCAAAATTAGAATAATGAATTGGACTCGCATCTTCAGCAGATTCTTCATCTAAGCCAATGATCTGATTGGCTTGCGATTCTACCAGTGGTGAGAGATCATACAAACCGCAGAGAAGAAAGGCAGACTTGAACAATTTTTGATCTTCCGTTGATAACGTGGGTATGAAATTCTTGAAAAGAGATGCCACTAAATGAGCGCCAGCAGAATGACCCGATAAATACAACCCTCTAGAACAAATTGATAATTACCAAATTAATTAAGTATAAATGAATCTATTTTGATCTAAACCTAATTTTTACCATAAAATATTCGATTCCTTATTAGGGCATTCTACAGACAATTAACAACTAGTGAAGGGGGGATTTTTCTACTTATATTAAATAAAAATAAATTAATTTAACAAGTGTAGTAATAGTAGTCATTTTAATATTGCCAGATCTAAAATCGGATAATGTATAAGTTAAGTATAAACCAAACAATATACATAACCATATATAGATAAAAATGATATGTCTCAATTATTACATAAATAACGCTGCCTACAAAATAATGCCTGTAACTTTTTAATAACCTTGTATATGAAAAAATGTCCTGATTAAAAGTTTATTTTCCATATTTCCGTCGTGAAATATTTTTGTCTTTTCACGTTTGGCTGTTATGGAGAGCAACTTTTTTAAAAGAATGTAACTGCTTACTTGATTATTTATTTTTTAAAAATGAAACAAAAAAACAATAGTTAGTAAATGTTGAAAGTTACTTCAATTTTCCGCTAAGCAATGCCCAAGCCAGAAACTCTTCAATAAAATTGACTAGGAAATCTTTAGGAATGGCCCGGATTTCATTTGAAATTTTCTGTTTTAAATATTCGATGTTATCTGGTCGATTGGCATAAAATTTACATTCTAAATACCCTCCACAGATGAAAATCTACGGGATTTAGATCCGGGGAGCGTGCTAGCTATTCAATTGTACTGCCTATCCAGCGTCCTGGAAATTGTGTATTTGATACTCTCTTATATTTGCCGCAAAGTGTGGTGATACCCCGTCCTGTTGGACTCATAGTTGTTGGTTACATTATTTTCACCCGGAAACAACAGTCCGCAAGATGGATTAATGTGATTTCTTAACAAATTTAAATTTTTTCAGAATTTAAATTTCCGTCTATGAAGAAATGTCCAACAATAGGTCCTCCAACAATACCTGCCCAAACATTAACTTTTGGTGGATTTTTGATATACGCTTCTTGAAACAAATACTGGTTCTGACTTGACCAGTAACGGCTACTATGTCGATTAACAACAACCATTTAAATTGAATGTAGCTTCATCTGAAAAAAGAATATTTCTTGCGAAGTTATTATTATTGCATCATTTCATTATGCCTTCACAAAATTTAGACCTTCTATCGAAATCATCCCCGTTTAACTCGTGAACAAGTTGTAGTTTGAACAACGTAACTTTTCTCGCTTAAATAAATGTGTAACTGACTGACTGGTGAGAAACATCAAAAGTGGTTGCCAAGACCCTGGAAGATTGGATTGGATTTTTGCGTACTAGGAGCAAGATATCCAACGCTTTATCTCCGCTGGTTACAGTTCTAGGTCTACCTGATTTAACGGAAATAATAAATAAGAAATTATTAAACACAAATACAGAAAATAAAAAATGATGTCTGTTATAACTTAAAAGTCACGACAACATTTTAACTTCACAAGTACTTTTATTATCTCTTTTTTTATTAGTTTCAAAGAGTTAACTTGAAACGTCTTTATGTAACCATATTAAATTTTTAGTGTAAAGTAAAGAGAAAAGGCTACTCTTTCAGATATAGCGAGAATGGGTTGTCATTTATAAAAATAAAGTTTTTTTCTGTAACAACAAACCTCAAAAAAATAACAAAATTATTTCATGTTGACATAAACACGGCAAATAAACTGATGAAATTTTTTATTCGGGACATTTTTTTCATATACAAGGTATTCAAAAGTTACAGGCATTGCGCACGACTTTTTTGCCACCCTGTATATCCGAATTTGTATCGCTTTTTTTCGATTCCAAGAATAATTTTCAAAAGTATGACAATGGTACAATATTCTTCTTGTGTCTAACGACACTCGGCAAGTTGAGAAAAGCTACAAAATTTGGGGAGTTGCAATTCTTTAATAGTTTAAGACGTGAACGTTTGGTGTCGGAAACGGAGTAATGTAATAACCTTCATTCTGATAATCTAATATTTAAATGTAAGACAAGATTTAAAATTCGACCTACTTGTAATCTTACCTAGACTTTAGTCTTTTTGCGTATTCCAGACACTTATAAACTGCCAGTTCAATATTGTTTACGATTCCATGTAAATTGGTATTTGGACATAGTTCATAGCCCACGGATATGTACTTTATACCATAGTTGTGTAGAGACAATGCGGGAAACGAATTGTTGGTGTGAGTCAAAGTTTCTTCTTGCCAGTAACCACCGTGAATGTGAAGAAGTATTGGGGCATCTGTAAATTGTTGGATACGTTGAATTCCAAAAAAGCGTTCCAAGGTTTCAGGTTTCTAACATTACCACACAAAAACGAGGTATAACACGTTATATAAACTCCTGTTCAAAATTAACGCACCATTATAAATTTACCGAAATTTTGTTGCTACTTTTTTTCGTAACCGGTAGTCCGATGTAAATGATTTTTTTTTGCATTGTAGGTTTGTTTCTTGACAATGTCACTATACTTCTTGTTTTTGATAAAACGTTAATTTTCGGTTTATACCGGGCGTCATAAAAATAGTGTGTTTTTTTTTTCGTAAATTTGTAACATCCTGTGGGGTATACCAGTAACTCTAACATATTGCAATTAAAATCAAATTGTAGCCCCATATATCCTTAACATTTTGTTTTTTTATTCACTAGTATCTCTATTATTAAAGGAGATACGCCGCCTTTTTCAATTGTATGTATGATTAATAATGTAGATTTAAAATGAAACAAGTTTATTCATTTTAATGAATACAAAAAAAACATCAAGTTTTTAGAAACCTAATAACGTGTAACACCGCCTTTGGATCGGATAACTGCGTGCATTCGTCGTGGTAAACTTCTTATTAGCTGCTGAATCCTTTCCTGAGGAATGTTTTCCCATTCCAAAAGAACAACGTTTTCCAGGTCTTGAAGGTTCTGCGGTGCGGGTAAATGACGTCTAACAGATTTTTTAGAGCATCCCAAAGATGCTCTATGGGATTCATGTCCGGGCTCCGCGGTGGCCAGTCGATCACCTGAATATTGACCTGATTTAAGTATTCCAAAACTGGCCGTGCGACATGAGGGCGAGCATTTGTCTTGCACGAAAATAAATCCCCTATAAAAAAAATAGATCCCCTATAAACGGCGCGAAAGGCATTACGTGATCTTGAACAATATTTTCCAAGTAAAATTGAGCATTCATTGACCTTGGACGAATTGGTACTAACTCTGTACGGGCATTATAGCAAATACCTCCCGAAAACATTTTAGACCCACCACCAAATGGTTCCTTCGACACGATGTTACAGGAAGCAAATCTTTCTCCAGGTCTTCGCCATACCCTTTCACGACCATCTGAAGATTTCAAGTTTACCCTGGTCTCATCGGAAAACAAAACTTGTTTCCAGTCGTCGACAGTCCAATTTGCATGATTTCTATCAAATCTTAATCGGGCTACTCTATGTGCTGCTGTAAGTAGTGGTCTAACTGCAGGCCTCCTACTAGCTAATCCTGCTTCCTTTAAATGTCTTCTGGCAGTCAGCGCGGAAATCATAACATTTCTTACATTTTGAAGTTCATTGCTAACCTCCTTACTTGTGCTTTTTCTGTTCCTCAAAACAATGAAAACGCTCATCCCTTGGACTCGTCAATTTCTTTCTTCCCTGCCCTTGTCTTCTAGAGTACAATCCTGTTTCCCTGTATCTTCTAATCATACGACTAATTGTGGAATGGTTAACATCTAACAGATTGGCCACATAACGCATACTTCGTCCTTCTTCTACTAAAGTTAATGCTCTTACACACTCATCATTCGTTAAATTACGTGGTCGATTCATGTTTCTAAATTTTAAGGGTTTTAACTTAACTTATCTTTCGATAATGACAAAGACTTCTGACTTTTCATTACCAGAAAAGGTTTTGAAACTGTCAAGCTTTAATCCATCATGACATAAGCCATCTACGATTTGTTATAATATTGCAGTAAATCGGTCAATAATAATAATAAGGTAACTTGATTTAAACACGACTGTATGCGATAGCAAGATGAATAAAAACACATTGAGCTAAAAGGCAGCGTATCTCCATTAATAATAGAGATAATAAAGTGAATAAAAAAACAAAATGTTAAGGAAATATGGGTCTACAATTTGATTTTAATTGCGATATGTTAGAGTTAACTGGTATACCCCACAGGATGTTACAAATTTACGAAAAAAAAACACTATTTTTATGACGCCCGGTATAAACCGAAAATTAACGTTTTATCACAAACAAGAAGTATAGTGACATTGTCAAGAAACAAACCTGCAATGCAAAAAAAATCATTGACATCCGACTCCTGGTTACGAAAAAAAGTAGCAACAAAATTTCGGTAAATTTATAATGGTGCGTTAATTTTGAACAGGACTTTACATATACTACAGATTTAATACGTTTAGGTACAAAAGAAAGTTACAAAAATAAAAATACGAAATACTGGTAGGATATTATTTTTGTAATTTGTGAGTGGATCCTTCTTGATCTATGACTTGTCGACAATTTCATTTTGTGCATACACTAAATAATTGCTTTTACCCTGCTCTTTATAGGTAGCTTAATTTTATTGGTTTACAAAAAACGTTGCCATTATCCCGTCTAGTTCCTCTGGACAAAATGTTATCATGTCCAAGGTTCAACCTATTGATTTTGCTAGTGAGCATGACAATTTAAAAAAAAACTAGTTGTACTGAAACTTATTAACACATGAAGTAGGTATTTGTATCGTTCTAATATGCTAACGTTTCATTTTTATTTTAAAATTAAAATTCTTTAATTATGTTATACACTCGACATCCACATATCCGAATCCATCCGAACTCCAAATTTCCGAACTCACGATATTTCCGAACTTTTTCTCACGATATTTCCGAACTTGTACTTCCGCACAACCGAACTTGTCGCTGTCGAATGTCGAATATCGCTGTCGAATCAGCCAGAAAAACCCTTTGCGCATGCGCCAGGTTCGGTTATCCCGAGGTGAAGGAAGTTCGGAAATGTGGAATTTTGCGGAACGAAAAAGTTCGGATATGTGGATGTCGAGTGTATATTGAAAAGGCGTTGCCGCTTTTTAAATGATTTATTGAAATACTTGAAATCTTATAAAATAATTTAGATTACCGAAAAGGATTTAACATTTTCATAAACGACACAAATCAACCAGGGAATTAAATCACTTTTGGCAGGTTATTCAAAGTATTGTTACATAATTTAAATCTCAAAGGTATGTAATTTAACTATTCTACACCCTTATTAAAAAACAAGAATGGTATTTGCACCTGTCTTGATAATATGTACATCATTTAAGTCTATTCACATTAAAAAAATTGTAAAGTTATTTTCAAATTATTCTACACAGTAATATACAATATACACATTACCATATATGCAAACATATTTAACTTGACTTGAACTTATAAATATTTAATAATTGATTTCATTTGTTTTATGCTCTTACCATCAGCCAAGTCAGTGCCGTATATATCGATCATTTCTCTTTTTCGTTCTCCATACGGTATATTTAAATGGCAAGGTATCCGACTTCGTGCAAGATCACTGTCTAATTGCAAAAAATAAATGAACACATTGTATTAGTAAATATACATACATAAATGCACACATGTTACATATGTAGTCCACTATATAAACACACCCTGCCCTTCAACTAGTTAATCGGGGAAACCACCCTAATTAAAGTAAAGCTCAAATGTATGTAATACTTTTTAACTAAAATTGACTCACATGTTTCATATCTCGCTTATTCTACTCTATATCACGAAGGAAAGGATATGTTCCTTGTTTCTACTGCGGAGTGTTCCCAGTGTACCAACGAGAACCATGTTTAGTTACTTTGACCCTGCCTCCAAGGGGATGACAACTACCTCCAGTTCAGAAAACTCTCTCTCTCCTTTCCACACCTACTTCCAGCCCTGCCTTTTCATCCCGAGGGGGAGGGGTCGGTTTTCACCCCTATCTGAACTTGTAATCGAGATGGAGATGCCTGCGGATCTCCCTTTCTCTTCTCTCACGCAGCATTGAAACTCCAAAAGTGCATGTTTCTACTCGTGGGAGGCTTCTGATTCCTTTTCGATAGTTTTCACCCCCTTGGAGGACGGGGTCAAAGTAACACGATTCTCATTAGTGCACTAGGATCGTTCTGGGGTAGCAACGAGTAACAATTATTTTCTCGTATCTCCAGCCACCCCTGCATTCCGCATTTAGCAGGGGATGATTTTTATCCTTTTAAAAGGTTCCTTCCGGAGCTGCATCATCCTTTTCCTTCTCTCCCTTTTTAAAATTGCTAGCATGCAAGCTAGCAACTTTCATAACGCAGTTATATATCGAAAAGGGATAGCAACGGTTGCGAAGGGCACATCAACCCCTCCGAAAGGGTGGTCACCCCTTCGCAGAGGTCTTTGTAAATACTTTGTAAACTTGAGAGAAAGTTAAAAGCAAAAAAAAAATATGAACGATAAAACATAACCATTCACACTTATCCCATAAGATACCGACATTCGTCAGTTTATCCCCCTTGGACAGATTATTTCACCCCTACACAAAAATTTTATGAGTATACAGATGTGTTGGACACCAGAATCGGAATCAGCGTCGAAAAATACATGAGAAAACTCCAGTCACTCCCCCAAATCCAGACCTTTTTTGTGGGGATGTATAATAAAAGAATTATTTAGAGCACAAACCCAAATTGAGCGCTAAAAAATACATAAAATTTACCCAACCAAGAATACTTAATATTTTTTTTTTTTAGGGAGAGTTTCATATATCGCTATTTTTTATTGAAATTTGTCTTGTCCTTTAGCAAGATGAGTTAAAAATATTTAAAATACAGTTATAAACATGAAAGAGAAATAATAATTATGTAATTTTGATCACATTTGATAAAGAAATTGTTTAAACTGTTCAAAATTTCATCAGTCTCAACTAGCAAAAAATTGACACTAATGATTTTGATAAAGTATATGTATATAGATGTACCTACTTACATTTGGTAATAAATTCTAGATGTTTCCAAAATACAATTTTAGCCGGAAATCTTTTGGACCATCTCTCAGGTGAAAAGAGAATATCAGGTTCTAATCCACTAGTATTCATCGTTAAATAGACTATTAAATACGATTGTTTTTGTAATTTCATAGAATGTAAACTTCACGCATTGAAAAGGTTATAATGATTGCAATATTAATAGCTATTTTATACACAGTGAACTAAAAATACATTAAAACAATTATTGTTCTTCTGTAGACGAGCGAATTTGATCAAGCATCAAATATGGCTATTATTAAGTACAAGTAATGTCTCTTTTAAGGCAGATAGAGTAATTCCGTTTTGTTTTAACTTCCGCATATAGGCATATAAAATTCTGCATATAAAAATAATGAAACAAAATACCATATTTTTCGTACTCTACCTGTTAGTAAGGCTGGCAGGAATTATAAATACTGTACACGGTTTGCCATATTTTATTATGAAATTGTATCATACTATTCAACGTATTGTATGTAGCGGAGGTTGTACAACAACACCCGCTGACACTGGACTACTGCAATAAAAAAATTGAGGCATAACCTTCATCACATACTACACGAGTTGCCTATGTGTCGCGTCGCCGTAAGCCAACTTTACTTATATGTGTATTAAACATATCCAAACCCCAGAAGTTGTCACGTCCAGGAATTTACCAGTAAAATTCGTAAGCCAGGATAAAAAATATACCAGACGGGAAAAAGTATTTCTTTATAGTAATACCCCGATTTATGCCATCCCGACTTATTTAAATTTACGAGTCGATTAACAAGAATATTTTAAACATCGTATTTGTTTTCCCCGATTTCCGAAATTTTCGACTTACGTTATTATTTTTTATTCTATATTATATTCTTTATATATATTTTTATTATTTCGACTTATATTTCCACCTATTATGTAACTCCGGGGTACTATTGTGTTTAAAAATTGTAATAACTCCACTCTTTTACAAAAACTGTATTATCAGAATTGTGCTCACTGGAACTTCGCTTTTCGAGTAGTTGGCGATATTAACAATTAATTTAAGAGTAGTTACATATAGAGACATCCAAAAAAAACGTCATCAAAGTTGGCCAAGAAAAAAAAGAAGTATTTCTATTCTTATTCGAATTTATAACTTTATTTACTTGTCAAAACTGTCACATCATATGACAGTTATTGTTTATTTTACAAATTGTGACAGTCACTTGTCAAAAGTTTGACATAACCGAAAAGCTTAGACATGACTGCTATTTCTATCTCTCTCGTTCATAGCCAGAGTTGATGACGTTTTTTTTTGGATGTCTCCATATATTATAAAATCAATTAACACTGTATTCATGATGAATTATAAACAGATATCCTCTAAAATTTATCTCTACATGGGATTTAATACAGTTTAGCTGAGTGATCTATTTTGTTGGTGGCTGACATGAACATATGAAAAAAAAATAGATATTAGATGTATAAGTAACCGTGCGTTTGCTGTGTTGCCTAAAAGTGTAGCAAACAAATAGATAATGAAGTCAGAATCACAATTATTGGTAAATTGTTTAATATTTCTTGAACCTGTAAAGTATTTTAAATCTGACACTACTTTCTGCAGGCAAATTATTCTATTTAAATATTTTAGTGTTTCATTGTGCCTACAAAGGGCAGAACCAAACGACAATGTATACAAATGCGAGTGATTTGGGGTAATCCCAGGGGAATATTTTAGGGGAATTGTTAAGTTGCAGAAAGTAATATTTGGTTCCGCCTCTAGTACCTACCTATAATCTTTATTTATATACCTATATTGTTTATTTACAAAAATGATTGGATTAGGAATTAAAGCACACCTAGTTTTTTTTTATAAAAACAGGTGATAGAAATAAGGGTCCGGACAGTTTGCTCTAACGCATAGTAAACTACATTTAACTATCCAGCGCTCCAACGGGACCGGCGTACTACGCACACGAGCCCTGGCGTGTTAGCAGGATCGGTCAGTGCCGTACGTATGCACGTGCAAGAAATACACGCGTATGTAATTTATAACGCGCTCAAAAATACGGTTTATATTTTAATTATCATGAGTTGTATACTGCCGATCCTGTATTGTAACAGACATTTCCGGACCCTAGTAATAACTATTAGTGATCTATTAACTGTTATTAAATAAAACCATATTTAAACTGAAATAAATTAGACCTTATTTACAAAATACATTTTATTTTTGTCAACATGGTGGATGAAAAAATTACACTGTGGGACCTTCAAAAGAAACACTTCATTTATGTGATTTCCCCAGCCTTCCAGCAGCTAGTGCCAGTTTTTAATTCAATTATTGTTCAACAAAACATTAACATTGAAAATAAAAATATATAAGATGATTTTTATTGAGAAATATTTATAGAGATAATTTCTATCCTTCTTCTATCTATTTATATCCTTCTTCTTTTTCATCTTATTTCATATTTCTTCCCTATATTTCCAACAGATATCATTTTTAAGGAATGTCCATAAATGCGAAAACAGCTGCATTTGCACTAATCAAGAATATTAACAAGCTTATCTACTTCTGTCATTTTCAGCAGGTTGTTAGGTATATTCAATGGATTTAGTGCAGACGTATTCTAAAACAAAGGAAATATTACTTTAAAAATAGCATTTTCTTTTGAAATGTATTCAAGCATTGAGGATAAAGAGAAAATATAAATTTAATTGAATGAATTAGAGAAATAAAATAATAATTTCAAAATTGTTTCTTCAGAATATTTTTAATTCTGTTCATGGACTGATAAATTTACAAATAACGAATAAAAAATAAATAACACAAAAAGCATTGAGGCCAGCCTAATCCTGGAATTAAATGTTGAATCTTTATAACTTAAATTTACTTGGAACTGAATTTCTTAAATCATTAATCTTGATATTGAACGCTTAACCTTTTCAGATCTGATTTATTTTCGAAATATCAAAAACTTTTTTCTACTTGAAATTCTTTCATTAAATGCTAGTGATGATCCACATCAAAATTAATTGGTTGTGGTGCTTTGCTGTTTTAAGTTATGTGATATTTTGGTCCACAATGAATAGTCAAGCACACATAACAGGTACCTTTTTTATCTCGTAGATTACTAGACAAGCCATCATTTAAATTGTCCAAATTCCTAAGATAGTTCTTATATGACTCTATTTCTCCATTCTTCAGTGCCTCTGCTAATTTAGTTAAACACTGAAAAAGAAATAGCTACTAGTTTCATCTAAGTGTTTGGAGGCCACTCCATTTGATATATCCGATAAAACCAGGTAGCAATCGCTGAAAAAAGTAGTCATAGGTAATAATAGCAAGACCGATAACAGTTTATCCAATTACCAACCAATATTTTATTTTTATACAATTTATCCAGTTTATCCAATCACACAAACCAATACAATGACTGCAATATGGTATATATGAAAGTCTGCTGCATGAATAAGAGTACTTCAACTCTTAAGTAAATGAATAACAAAGGAACAAATAAAAAAATTCCACAATTTGACCTATGACAATTTGTTACAAAATAGCAATTGCCCCCTTACCTTAAAGATACCTGGGCTGATTCTGATCGTTTTTCGAATAAGGCAATGTATTTCAAAACTCTTGGTATAATATCCTGCACTGCTCCCCTTTGAGAAGAGCTTATTTGTTTCAAGATGTGTAACCAATTATTTACTGCCTGATCCACTTTGGGTTTTTTACCTTCCTCAAGGCACCACTTGTTAAACGCAAGTTTAGTATGCTTTTCACAGATGGAACGTATATCCGTAATAGTTTTATCGGGCATGTTCTGTTGTATCAGTTCCAAATTACTAGCACCATGTCTCTGAAGCAATACTAAAAGCTTCTTCTTATCATCAAAACTCCAGGAACCTACAAAATATTCTGATATAGTTGATAAAGAATATAAATAAATGTAATAGTTTTATGTAAAATAGTAAGTTATTCAAATCAAGCAATAAGGTGCTTGTAAAATACTGCAAGTAACATTTCTTAAATTAAATTTAAAAGATTAGAAGGATTCGCAAAAATGTATTTATTATATTCGCATATTTGATATGCAAAAAAAGAATCTGCTATTTTACAAGTTGTGAGATTGCAGCACAGATTTTTTTCCAGATTTTTTTTTTCTATTAACATGTTAGCATGTTAATGCTAACATGTTAATAGAAAAAAAAATAGCATAACAAAAGATGCAGATCTTTTGTTGCTCCATGTTTGTGGCAGTAGGTACTTATATATATAGGTACTAAACTTTATACAAGAATTTCAGAACACGTAAAACTTGTAACCATCGTGAAAATTGATTACTTACTCTGTATCTATTCCACTACCTAGATGTATTTAGAACAAATTTAAAAAAATCTGAGCATCCAAGTTAATCAGTATTGAATAAATGCAATAATTTGACACCAAAAAATATAAAATCAATTTCAAGAAATTACAGCCATTCACTGTAAAATAAGACAAAACAATTCAATGTTTGCATAATTTATTCCAAGATTTTACAAAATTACAAAGTGTTATAATATTCCAAGATATTTTCCAATAATTGGAAAGAATTCAAAAAGAATTCCTCCTCAACATCATACTTTTTATAATGATGTAGATATGCGCCATGAGTGAATAAATTCCAAGCATCGTTCACTATATAGGTCAGTGGCATACACACACTATTATTATTTGAAAGTAAACATAAAAATTTATCGAAGTTAAGAAAATTTCTCTTTTGGTGAAGAACATTAAAACTGTTATTTTTGGTCAACCATGTCACATAATCATTCCTGTCTCTTACTGCCTTTACATCATTTTCCGTCACACAATCGGCACCACGTGTTATTAGGGTGCTACTTATAACTTTATGTTTCAGTTTAAAATCCTTTTGATACATGAAATCAAATCGAGATTGCTTAGAAACACATGCTACTAAATTTTTCCACTGTCGAGACCCTTCGTACTTGACATTTTCCTTGTGATAATGAGGTTCACTTTTTATTTGTAGATATTTATAATGTGGATGGGAAGTCAGGTGATTCAATAATGATACATTGTCAACATGATTAACGGGTTGATATACCGCTGCCAATTGCTGAGCAATTACGGAATTCATATTAGAAAACATAACGTCTTGAATGCCCATCGTATATTTACAGATATAATGTAGCCGTTCATTCTCAAACAATATCGTGCTGTCGGCTAGTGAATATAAATGTGATAAAGTAAGTAAACTGTTATAACTCTGCGTTACAATTTCTCCTTTGATATATGGTAGAACAATCGCATTTGTAATGTGCTTGTTAGGGTATTCATCTCTTAAGAGTTCTACAATAAAACCTCCAACACCAGAGCCGGTACCACCTGATGAGCTAAATAAGTTCAGGAAACTGCTGAGGTAATCACATTTTTCCACTTCACAGCGAACTACGTTAAGTATCTCCTTCTTTAAAAGAGGTCCAGTTCTAGTGTAGCCATAAGCCCAATTATTCGCTGATCCTCCAAATGACTTAACTATTACATTTTTAAATGAAAAAGGTAACGGTTTGGTATTTTGGACCACTTTGCTCTCCGTATCAATTAGAATTGACCTAGGTTCCCATTTGCCATGTTTGTTTGTATCAAACCACTTATTAATTGCACAACAATTGTAGATACTTTTTATGGAATTATTCACATTAATGTCGTCTGATATAGTGTCATACAGAGAATTGCCTATTTGATTTCCACACTGTCCAAATTGCAAAGATACGATACTCATAATCACATTAATAACTACACAAGTAAACAATACAAATTATTAGAGTTAAAATTAAAAAGAAACCGTTATAAGTTTTAAAGAATAATTCATAAACATACAACATAACCAAAAAATTGTACTTACTGTTGCTCATGTCTCTAAGTATTACTGTTTGATGACAAATAAATAAAATTAAATTGTTTTTACAAATTGGAAACAGAACTACTTCAATCTTCAAAACATCTAAAGAATCAAATTTTCAAAACCATCAATATTTGGGATTTATAAATAGATGCATAGAATGGCAACCTGTGTAGATGAAGAAGCTAGAAGCGATTCATGACTAGACGCGTTCGTTTTAGAGATGTGAAACCAATACTAGGACAGGGCACGTATTGGTAGTGGAACCGATCCACTACAGATTAAAAAAACTAATATACGTAAAGTACACTACGCACACTCAACAATTATTTGCAAAACATCGCAAAAAATTGACTCTCGCCTGAAAGTTTGCATATATTTATGATCTATGTATATACATCCAAAAAAAAAAAACGTCATCAAAGTTGGCCGAGAAAAAAAAAGACGTATTTCTATTCCTATTTCTATTCCTATTTCTATCCTATTATCGAACTTATAACCTTATTTACTTGTCACATCATATCACAGCTATTGTTTATTTTATAAATTGTAACAGTTACTTGTCAAAAATTTGACATAACCGAAAAGCTTAGACATGACCACTATTTCCATCTCTCTCGTTCATAGCCAGAGTTGATGACGTTTTTTTTTGGATGTCTATATATATGTACTCTGTATCTGCAATCTATAGACATCCAAAAAAAAAAACGTCACAACTCTGGCTATGAACGAGAGAGATGGAAATAGCGGTCACGTCTAAGCTTTTCGGTTATGTCAAATTTTTGACAAGTGACTGTCACAATTTGTAAAATAAACAATGGCTGTCATATGGTGTGACAGTCTTGACAAGTAAATAAGGTTATAAATTTGATTAAGCATAGAAATACGTCTTTTTTTTTCTCGGCCAACTTTGATGACTTTTTTTTGGATGTCTATAAAATTGCATAAGGCATCATAATGGATACGACGCCGTTTAGAAGTGATGCTATATTATCTACTCTATAAAATAAGATAGAGTAGGAAACAATATTGTCGAATACGTTAGCAGTTTCTTGTATGCCGATAAATATTGATTGATATTATTCATACCTGTCCTTAAACATTCAATCAAAGTTGGCATACGGCGCAGCAACTTGCCCCAATTTGATTTGACTGCCGTAATCATATGGCAGCTGGAGCTGTTGTATACCCTCTGCTATACGCAATACGTGTGATATAATTGATATAATTTCATAATAAAATATGGCAAACGTATGAAAAAAATAGTAGTTACTTTCGTGTATTATACGTATGATGCATACGCCTCTGTGATGTCTATCTTTATGTTATTGTATACATTTATGGCTATCGCATGAACTAGAATCGTTTTGATTGGTAAAAAATTTTTCGATTTTCACCCGATTTTCCACTCTCAAAAATTGTTTTTTTCGAAAAATGTCCGCTCTTTTTATAATTTTTTGATGAAAAACAAAGATTCTAATTCATGCTATAGCCACTTCAACGAGGAATAATTTGCCATTTTTTTTCAGATCATCCAGGCGCCCAAAATCATCCCCGCAGTCATTTTTTTTATGTTTTTTTTTAAATCCGTGTCAAAAATAAAATTTTTAAAAATCTAAAAATGTTTTTTATAATATTTAAACGTCAATAAACATACCTATAAGTTTTCAAAACGATATGTATATCTGTACCAGAAAGACCCCTTAAAGATGATCAGGCAAATGGGGTCCAATATTCTCAATACACTGCGTTAATCTAACTCGGGTATGTTGGCGACAGCCTGTTCTTCAGGCCCTAGGATGATCGTTTTAAACAAGTGATTTTAGATAGACCCATAAAAAACAGTCGCGGGGGCTAAATCAGGCGACTTACATCACAATCATCACATTACAAATTAAGTTGCTTAGACACAACCAATTTGTAGGGATGAAATTTTAGTTCTTCATGAAGGATTCGCCTCACAGCAGACAACCCAACAGCAGCTGCATGCGGGCAGAGCGCTGATCTCAAAACAGAAAGCCTTACCACGTCAATATTTTGGGGTGATTTTTTTTGAAGCTCAGGTTTTTTTTCTTGCACATCACCAGTTTCCCTGAAGTTGTTTACCCATGAAACAATCGACCCGGCCAGCCAGGAACACGACCACGGGGCGCAATATTGAAATGGGTATGGAATGCACGTTGCATGGCTATGATTGAGCAACCGTTAGAAAAGTATCCCTCGACAGCGGACGCGCACTCCACCTACGTCCACTCCATGATGTTAACCAGAAAACGTATTCAACTAAATGTTAACTAAACCAAGCCTTTCTTCTGTTCTGTGACCAAGCGCAGCTACAACACTATGCCCCGTCCCGTCCTCTCGAATGTGCCTATCCCCACCCTCCTCGGAGCAACCATCGTTTCAGGGAGCCAAATTCAAATAAGCAAGTTGTTCCACCCCACCCTGTGTTTATGATAACTATATTTTTGTTTTGTTTTTCTTTTATTTTATTCTGCTGCTATTTGCATTATTCCATACCCCATCCCCCACCCTTCTTGATCATTGCCTTCCTGATAAGGAACCGCTTGTATCTCCTCATGATCCTTCTTCCACAATAAAAATTTAATATTGTGGTGTATATACAATTATTATAAATGATATAAATACATATAACATCTCATGCACAAGACTAAATTATGATTGTGATAGTATTATTTATGTGACATAGTATGGTTTATAAAACCTTAATAACTGCATCTACTCTTAAAAATTGTTACATGTTACTTTACTAACAATTGGATTGAATTTTTGATTGGATTGAATTGAATCCAATTGTTAGTAAAGTAACATGTAACAATTTTTAAGAGTAGATGCAGTTATTAAGGTTTTATAAACCACACTATGTCACATAAATAATACTATCACAATCATAATTTAGTCTTGTGCATGAGATGTTTAGTTTTTATATAAAGAAATCAACCTCACATTACAGTTCCTGAAGAAGAGCCAATAAAGACTCGAAAGCTTGAACAGTAAAAAAGAGTTTTACTTGTGTTTGACTTTGACTGCTAACCCGAAATCAAAGGAAAATTTTTTCTTAACTTAGACAGTCGTGTAATACCACACATATATATATATATATATATATATATATATATATATATATATATATATATATATATATATATATATATATATATATATATATATATATATATATATATATATATATATATATATATATATACTCCTGTATTCTATTATAATAATTAGGCAATACTAATCTTATATATAAAAAATCTCGTATCACGGTGTTTGTGGTCGCACTCCTCCGAAACGGCTCGACCGATTTTTATGAATTTTTTTATGTATATTTGGTAGGTATGGGAATAGGTCGTAAAGTATTTTTTCATACCGCTAGGTGATTAAGGTGTCCCTATCCAGAAAAAATGTTTTCTATTTTGTGACAATTTTTTTTGTATTTGTTTTTGATTTGACATCAAAAAATACATATAAACCCAAATTTTCAATATGGCAAAACAACGCCGGATCAACTAGTTTTATATTAAAATATTGTTGGCCAAACTATGCTCACATTACATAAGTAATAGGTGTAAGTATATTTTAATGTTTAAAACTGCATGTATTACCAGCGATACCCCCCCAGCGGTGTGTATGTCAGGTAGTTAAAATATTTTTTTTAATTGTGTCGATGTTATAGACTATACTTCTTTTCCTAAGTATAGTCTACTTTGTTCCACCAGTTTTATTTTCCATCAGTGATTAGTGAAAGTTCCCAACTTCTAATATACAAGTACTTACGAATAATAAAAACTATAATGGTAGAAGATCTTTTAACTATCGATTTAAGTTAGTCCACTTATTATGCAGTGGAAGTATAATATTTATAGATTGATGAAATACATTTTTGAATTGAAGGCTAGATAAGCGTTTGCATTTAAAACAAATGTACGTACTTACCCACCTGTTCAAAGTGGTATAAAAACACTACTAAAAAATCATTAACTGTAGATAATATTTAAACAAGCGTCACTTCTGCGAAAATTACAAATCATGGAAAATATTGTCAACTCTTAAAACTGCTGTCCAAGGAATATTTTCACCAGATAAAATGTTTTCACATTTTTCAAAATCAATCTCAAAAAAATTACAAGGACTACAAAAATATTTAATTTCACTCTCGATTGGTAAAAAAAGGAGATTTAAAACACCAAAAATGAAGAACGAAAATGCACGACGTTAGATGTCGCGATGCTTAGAACATCTTCTTTTTTTTCTCTCAAACGCATACCAATTTTATGGTATAGTTAGAAAGGTATTTTAATTTAGGGTTAAGGTGGTACATTTACTTGCGATAGGGATGCATGCTTAGCGCCCTTTTTTGGGTGCTTCCTCTTTCAGCCAACGACAAGGCTTATAGATTAAAATGGTGTAGGACTAGACTTGAATTTAACCAAGAGTAGAACCAAGAGTGAAGAGCAGTGGTGGATTTACACTAGGGGCAGTCGGGGCTAGTGCCCAGGGCGGCAAATTTTCTAGGGCGGCAAAATTTGGAAAGTGGAAAAAAAAATTTTTTAGTGTTATCAAAAGTTCTCAATGGGAATTTTTTATTCTTTTAATTAATCATTTATTATTTAAGAGATAATTCAAGAAATTCAACTCATACATTATTTGTCAAATCGAAATTTGGTAAATCATAATTTTGACACATTAAGTAAAAATTAATCTTCGAAATAATTTAAATAATTCATTTCCTTGAAGATTTGAAATGATAATATTTGATTTATTCATTTTCTGGAATCAAAATATTTTAATTTGTTTTTTTTTTTGGAAAAATTAAAAACTTTTTTGTTATTTCTGCATTTAAAAAAAACTTTAATTGATTAATGGATTTCTTGAAAATTGAATAATTTGTTGATTATACTTATTAACTTAAATTTAACGAAAATCTTATACTTTTGAATCTAATCAACTTGCAACTGTGCATACTGCCACCTGCAGTCTGTTTTACTAATATATCTAGGTTCTATCGGTAGTCATTTTTACATTTAACTAGTGATGTCAAATACAGTTACTTTTTAGTACTCAGAGTAATCGTTACTTTTATACCGCGTACTCGTTACTTTGTATTCGTTACTGAGTACAGTTACTTATGTATACGATAAAATGTGTATGTCGATTAAAAACATAATATTTCATTTTTCTCCTGCAGAGTGCACTAAAAAAGGGAAATAAATAATTAAATTTGCAATTGCAATAATTGCAATAATTATTTGCAATACATTAAATATTTTAATTTTTTAAAAATAAGATATCAAATCTATATAACTTTTAGTGTAATTTCAGTGATGGGGCGGCATTTTTTCCAGTGCCTAAGGGCGGCAGAAATTTAAATCCGGCCCTGGTGAAGAGTCTAAATTGTGTTTAGGTGGTCACGATTGACGTAGAAGAGTTAGGCACTTTCGGGGTGAGAGGCGAAATTTAACTTTCGCATTAGAACTGCATATAGCCATGAACATGTGTGGGATTGGATCGGTCGAATTATTGAAAGATTGTCCCAACCTCCAGCAACATTGAACGAACTTGTACTCTGCATACAACACGCCTGGTATACCTTACCATAAAAATGCATAGATCATCTGATTCGGTTCATGCCTCATAGTATTAAAGAGTACAATAATCATGGTGAACCAACTCAAAATATTAAATCATGTCTAGATGTACACAAAAGCTGTAAAATAAATCGAAACAAAAGGCATTATTTACTTAGAGTTGCATTTTCTTTTCTTCAGTACATTCAACTCATTATTTACAAATGAATTAGGTTAATTAATGCACCTTTTAGAGTTAACCGACTGGAATAATCGTTGGTTGACAATGGATCCTCAGTATCAGCCAACAATTTAACCGTTACGAGCAATAAACAACCCTACGTTTTCCTGGAGATTAGAGATGTCGTTTTTGATATGGCAGTTTTCCCCTTCTCCAGCTGGATAATAATAAACGACAAATATAAGCGCCGTCACTGGAATATCGCATTTGTTGGCGTTCAAGGCTTTAAACAATTTTTACTCGGTTTTCCCCACCAGACTATACTTGTAGTTGTATCTTGTTTATTCACTAATGTGCAGTACGTGAAATTATCAGTAGTCGAAAGATAAACCGTACAACTACACAATACGCTAGGTGAACAGACGTACTTGTGATTATTTGGATGTTACAGTGTAGTGTGCGAAACGTGTGCCCACCATTAACGAATACAACTTTTTTTAATATGCGAACTAATGCCCCTGTCCGTTTCGGAGACGTCTCTAGTGTCCAGTGTATCCCCGATACATTTGGAGAACTCGGAAATAGTGCTCAGGGAGGATGGAGATAGTACAGTTCTGGACGTCGAAGAGTACGTGTGTACGAACAGGGAGGTGGTAAATTTGGAGAATGCCGCCCTTAATATCGACAACTCCAACGATGTTATTATCGGACCAGTTACTCAATTCAATGTTAACGGAAACGTCACTATCTACCACAACGGCACCAGAGAGCAGGAAACTGTCGATGATACTTCCACGGATAAGGATGAAAAATCTAATAATAACTCGAACGGCAGTGGTAAGAATACTAAATTATGTCTATTTACAGTCAAGTCCGAGAAAGCGGGGTAGACAAGTCTCTCTCCAATATAAATATCAATATCAATAATACTTCTTTCCATTTGCAAACTAATTGTTATTTATTAAATTATATTATTTCACAAAAACGAAAAAATAAAAATAAACCTACCTTAAAACTTAAAGTTTTTTATCACCATCTCTATATAAAAAAATGTGACTGTAGTTTAGACAGTATTATGTTATTTTCTCTTTCTAAAATATGTTTTAACCACACACGCAATACTAATAAAGCAATTACTATGTGTGTGAGATATTTAGTTACTCTTGTTCGTTCTTTTTTTCACAAAGTTTTGTTGACTTCCACTAAAACTGTACCACTAGATAGTATAGGGCTGAAGTTTCAAAATTTTGAAACAATCAAAGAACACCGAAGAATCCTTATGGAAAGTGGCTCTCAGTCAAACCTTCTGAAATTTTGAATTCTAATAGTGCTTGACATATAGAACGAAATGGATACTAAGTCCCAAAAATTCATGTTTTCCATATCCCTTTCAAGTTAAGCTTTTCCTGCGTTTTGCAGTAGCGTGTAGCTAATAGCGGGTGTACACATGCATGGATTTAGTGGCGCCAGTGGCCGCTGGCTTCACTAAATCCATGCAACCCGCTATAATGTATGTACGTATTGTAATGTCATTATGTATCTCTCATGAATATCTAGCTGTATGTACCAGAATGATTTATACAAGCTATAACTCTTCTACTAATAAATATATGGGAGTGTAACAAGCGACGTCAAATTGTTGTAGGAGGAGAGTTAACCAACATTACAAATTCTGCCACCATTAATACCATCCCCAACTTTTTTTTCAAATGATGCTTAAAATACTGGCTTGTCATAACATACGTTTCTTTTTCATTCTTTATTGAATGTCTTTTTGAAATTGAAGGTCAGTCCATAAAGATTGGAGGTATTTTAAATATTGTTTTTTTCTATTGGACTACTTAAATATGTATATTGTTTGAAAGCAAGCATTATTATTTTTGTATTTTTTTTTTTGTAACAGTACAATAACCGTTTACATACAATTAATGCACGTAATCAAAAGACATACATGTTGACATTACGTTTGGAAATTGGCCTAATTAACTTTTTTAAGTAAATCATATTTATTACATCTAAAAAAATAATTTAATATATCCACTATTTAGATATGGACTGAGGTTCAATAAAAAAAAATAGAGAGTAAAGTTCAATAGAGAATAAAGAGTCACAGATATGATAAAAATGTTACGTTACATGATCTACAATGAATCGACATCCCTTTTGTTGCACTCTGACACTTTTATTGGTATAGGAGTTATAACTTGTATTATGGGAGTTATGACTTGTTAATGGTCAGCTGATCACATTCTAGGACACCAGAGTGTCCCAGTTTGTATTCATGTATGATACAGGTATCATACATGAATACAAACAAACAGTCATAACATATATTTACGTTACGCAATGAAAAGTCCTACTGCAAAACGCATGAAAAGTCGTACTTTAAAAGGATATGGCTTGAAAACATTAATTTTTAGGACCTAGTGCCCATTGAGATTGAGACTCATTCTTAATCTCTTAAGGACTAGCAGAATGCAAAGTGTTTAGTTTAGTGTTTACGCATAGATTTTGGCCGAGAGCTATTTCCCATAAGGACCCTGCGGGTCATTTCGTCTGTTATTCAGCCTTATGTGCTCCAAATCCTAATATACCAGGTGTCCCATTTTAAAACATCCATATGAATAACTGTAGAAAAGCGGCCAATCCAAAAATGACTTTAACGAAAGTTGTTTGGTTTGGAGGGGGCCATCTGGCCATGTGATCCAGCACCTTATCTGGCATCCTGATACGGCCCTGAGGCGCCTATTTTTATTTTTAAGTTTTTTTTGGATTTATTTTGGATTTAATTTTTAATTTAAGTAATTTTTGGATTGGGGCTTTTCTACATAGTTATTCACGTGGATGTTTTAAAATGGGACACCGGTTTTATACTTAAGATTTGTCATTTAACATCAATAGTTAAGTCATCACTAATATCATCAATACAAGTAACAACATCAATAATTGAGAATTGAGATTTTGAACAGCAAAGGTCTATGCATGTATTTATCTTCAATTCATTTCTTATCAGTAAGTACATGCGATAAAAACAGGTACATTTAATACTCTATGAAATGAGTATATGAGGATTTTCATTCAAATTCATACACGTATCGATTATTTATTCATTATTTCGATTTTTCTCATCCACACACCCCGAGTACCCTGCAAAGACGAGGCATTTATCGATGATTTTATCGATGTTTTGTTGACCATTCCAAATGATTTTTGAATGGTGAAATTCAAACTAGGGAGAATAAAATATACAAGTACATGAGAAGGATCAAAACAGCACTTCCTTCAATTTGTTTCTCAGTATAATTGTTATAATATCTACTTATCTCGATTAAGTTTTTTATTTCTGTTTGATACACATGCTAATAATTGTGATGATTGATAATGACTTGGTTTTAGAGTGGTCGAGCGTGTAAATGGATAAGAAGGGTGAGTATGAATATGGAATGAACTTATACCTATATTAATTTGAATGAAAATTGTCACAAGAACTAGTGAAATTACAGATCATGCGTATATAAGAATATAGATTTAATCGAATATTGAAAGCATATGCTTTTAGCGCATTAACTGGCTGAAATATTAAATTTAAACAAATATACACAAACACCTCTTTTAGTTCAGAATCTCAAATCCCATTCCAAAATCGGTTAAAATACAGTCCAACTTCGATAACTCGAACAATGACTTGACACAAAAAAAGTTCGAATTATCAAGAATTCGGGTTATTTGCCTTTCGGGTTAAGTGCCATAATCTGTATGTACTCGTATGTATATTTTTTTGAATAAAAAAATAGTGCTGCAAAGGAATTTTTATACTGAAAACTACATAATATATGCACACATTTTTTATTTTAATGTAAAAAAAGTCGATTATTTGTGACTGACGAGACGGTTATTAATTTTGAATTTCAAAAAAAAAAACTTGAATGTTATTTAAACCATTATAGAATAGAGGAAATCGGTTGTATGTTCATTGGTTGTCAAATACGAACGCAAAACGCTCAACGAATTTTCGACTAATAGACCAGGCGACCTGTCAAAAAGTATCAAAAAACGACAAAATAGTCCATAAAAGAAATCTCAACGGTTTCATATAGAGGAAACCGTCCTGATTAAAGATCCGAGAAGGCGGAATCACGCAAGTGCCTGTATCATGTTTTAAATAAACAAATTATTTCTGAAACACCATTTTTTTCGAATTATCTCGAAAAGTATGCGTCTTACGAAAAAATATCAAGAGACAAAAAGTTGTTTATTATTAGATTATTGTAAAATTAATTTTTTAACGAGAAATCGAGCAACATTTGCGGAAAAAAAACGTTTTTAAATAAATTTAGTTACCTCGGTTAATAATAATCGTATCGTCATGAAACTTTCCAAAAAGTTGCCTTTTTTTTGTTAATAAGCTCCCAAAATGCCAAAAATTTTTTAACCATACAGTTGGATGTCCTTTATCATATGCCGTATGCGGAATATCGATAAATTAATTATAGCGTATAATAAAAACTTATAACTGACGTTAAATATCTCAACAACAAATCAACTCGATGGGAAATTTAATAATAAACAACTTTTGTCTCTTGATATTTTTTCGTAAGACTCATATTTTTCGAGATAATTCGAAAAAAATGGTGTTTCAGAAATAATTTGTTTATTTAAAACATGATGCAGGCACTTGCGTGATTCTGCCTTGTCGGATCTTTAATCAGAACGGTTTCCTCTATTTGAAACCGTTGATACTTTTTTTTATGGACTATTTTGTCAGTCCGAAACATAGATCGCCTGGACTATAACTCATTTGAAGGCGGTTGCTGCATAACATCCTCCATCATATCACTTTCTCTGTTCTCTCTATTGAGTTCTACAGATTTGGTTGCGGGTCTGTTTTAATCAACAGCAAAAAAAAATGTCTTAAATGTGATATATCGTATAGGTACGGATTTCTTTTCAATAGTAACAACTAATAAAGCATACATATGAACCTAAGCAGCGCAAAAACTGACTTATTAACACCTGCATCATCGTGTTATAAAAACACATTTCAGGGGAACAATTCAAACAGGGATTTTCCCAGTATTCGGTTTATCGAAGATGAGGCAAAATATTCAGTTCGAGTTATCAAGATATTCGAGTAATAGAAGTTTGAGTTATCAAGTGAAAATTACGCAAAATTCTCACTCTTGACGCTATTAACCAATTTGATTCGAGTTATCAAAAATTCGAGTTATTAAAGTTCGAGTTAAGTCTTTGATTACATATGAGAAGGGTCATTCCAAAAGTGGCCTTCTCCACTTTTGATGACATTCTAGCTACATCTGGCAATATATTCTCTGTATTAATCCCTATTATCCGAATTATAATGAACTGTTCCAAAATGGCTCAAATCCCACATTAAATGAGTTTGAAATTTAGGTTCCATGCCAAAACAGCTCTTATCCATTCGCTGTTTTGTTCCAATATTTGCCTACTCCGCATAGCCAGTGGCAGTAAAAAAAATTGTCACGTGATGCAAACTGGTGATGTTTGTTTTATTTAGTAGGTATTCAGAAGTCATTGATTTAAGTGGTGGTTGATATACCTACGGTGTGCTAAAATAATATAATTTTTTTTCTTTCGTCATCTTTCCTACCATCTGACAGAGTATTCGGTAGAATAGAAAAGTCGCTGAAGAAAATGCCAGTTATTACTGATCCTGCTATGTATACAGAGTTATTTATCAGACATTCTAAAGTTACAAAACTTGAGGACTGTGCAGTTAAAGATTGGAAAAGTACCGTGCAGAATAATTTCAAAGTTCTTCAGAGCTGGCATTTCAAAATATCACCAGCGAAAAGAATTATTATTGAGAAGGTGGCACGTAATACTGTCACAGTTAGAGGTGAGGAATATTATAGAAATGATTTGGGTGAACAAAAATCATTGTTCAAACGAGGAAAAAATGTGAACACAATGCTACCTGTACCTGTAGCAAAAGGTGCGCTAATAAAGCGCTCAAACTTGCAAACATAAAGACACTGCTAACCGCACATTTTGGTCAAGATTGGAAAAAGAATAATGATTGTACATTCTTCAAAAACTTCGTGAAAAGTTATGACGAACTTTATGTGGAAAATTTAGAGAATACCGGTGATGAGACTGAGGAATTTTGCGAAGCGACTGAGGAACCCAGGGATCTAAGAATCTAAAATATATATAAAGTTACCAGTAAATAATAATGGTTTTTATACCCCCAATATGGTTTTTATACTAAATAAAATATTATTTTTTGTTCAACAGTTTGTTCTTCACTTTTTCATTTCAAAACGTGTATTATCCAATAGAACATTCCAAAACTTGTCTTATCCGCAATTAAATTGCATTTTGCCGCGATATTTATGTATCCAGATTTAAAATTCGCTCTGTGAACAAACCAAATGAGTGACCTCTATCGGAATGAACAGTAACTATAAAGAATAAAAAATAAATAAAACTCGCACACGTTTTTCTTGGGTTGCCAACATTTTACCAAAGTGGAGAAGGCCACTTTTGGAATGACCCTCCTCATATAGTTGAGTACTACAGCATATTTGTTTTTTTTTTAATTCATCCCTCTTAAGGTTATGGTTACGGTGTGACCAAATTAAAAAAATGTTGGGGTTCCTTTCCACGTTTGTTAAAACAATTTAGAGGAATAGCTAACAATATATTTCTGATTTCTGAACTTCGAAACATTTCATATTTCGATAAACTTTTTGACCAAACTTTTGAACAAAAAAATGAGTAGATACTCAAGGGTACATACTCATCAAACACTTTCCAGTATCCTATATTACAGTTGGCAGCGCTAATTGCAGCAATATCGAATTAATTTAATTTAATTTATTATTGCGATATGTCAAGTAAAAATAATCATAAAAATGTAACAATATGTTTAGTTAGATATCTATACATTTATCAAAATATGATATAATTTATATAGATGTTATAAATACGATAAAAAATTTGCTGCTAAAAACATCTGAAAATTAGGTTTCACTATATTCAGTAATTTATTACTAAATGTAAATAGCGGAGTTAATTAAAAATTACGTATCAAAAATTTGTTGTCAAAACCTAAGTACCTAATGCGTTCTGACCAAATAACTATATCGTCAAGGAAAATGAAGTTATTTGACCTAAGTAAAGGCTATATGAATATTTTTTCCCTTTGTTTTTTAATATTATCTTCTGATTAATATGCATATCTATCTACTCGTATTTCAATGTGAAAATATGTACCTACAGGGTGTTCCACCTAAGGCGGATTCATACATAACTCTGTTATTATACATTTAACAAAAAAAGTGCTTTGGGTGGTAGTTGTCTGGAATAATTGTGCATATGAGGAAAATATTTTCAATTATATAGGGTGCTCCTGGTTCCATTTTAAATGGAACACCCTGTATATTTTTACATTTTTTGATTCCCCGTTTAATTCTAGGTCGACTTTGTTAAGGGTTCCCTATACCTCTCTCTTATAGTTTTTGAGATATTCAACTGTCTTTGAAAAAAATGACGATTTCAGCTCTTTGAATGAGGCCCAATAGCATTTAAACCATAAAAGATAGAAACTTGCGGTTTGGACGATTAGATTAACACAAATTACCCTATCTTTTTCACTATGGGCAAAATGGATACGTTATTCAGAGCCGGAAATATCTGACCCTACATTTGACAATTTTAAAACGTGAATACAATTTTTTTTTCAAATGGCATGACCCATATTAAATAGTGCCGTTGGATGCGAAATTAAATGCCCTTTCTACTGATATCGGGTTATCAATACTTATCTCCAACAGTTTTCCAAGAATATTCGATTATTTCTAAAGTTTGCAAAAATCGGATGTCTACAGCGTCACGTAGGCGTTGCAAAATCACTTTTCCCTCACGTTTTGTCAGGCTTGTGACTGGCAGTAATAATACTTACTGGCGTGTTTAAAAAGTGGCTTAGCAAACAAAAATAAACCATTAACAATAACTAATAGAACGCAAATGGAACGAAACTCCACAATCAAGAAAAAACGACATAAACTTAGCCTACTGATTGACAACAACTGCTCAAAATGATGTTTAAAAAGTGGCTTATCAACCAAAATTAAACCACTAACAACAACTAAAATAGAATACAAGTGAAACGAAGTTCAAACAAAGACAGAGAACACGATCAACAAAAGGCTACATAAACTTAGCCTGTTGATTTACAACGACTGCTCAAAATATTCTCCGTTTTGGTTAATACACATGTGGAATCGTTTTTGAAAAGAATGTCCGGATAGTGTTGTGCATAAACTCTTGATGCCAATAACGGATTTCGGTGGCAAGCACCAAGAACAAAAACCATATCAACCATTTCTTCCTGCGTCAGCGACATTCATACACAAATATTATGATACACTTTAACACGTTTTCACAGTAAAATAACAAGCCAAAGCTAGTCAACTCTAAAGTGACGTTTAGTTTGGCTTATACGTCAAATAGTGCAATAAGCAACGCAATTGCAACGCCTCCGTGACGCTGTAGACATCCGATTTTTGCAAACTTTAGAAAGAATCGAATATTCTTGGAAAACTGTTGGAGATAAGTATTGATAACCCGATATCAGTAGAAAGGGCATTTAATTTCGCATCCAACGGCACTATTTAATATGGGTCATGCCATTTGAAAAAAAAATTGTATTCACGTTTTAAAATTGTCAAATGTAGGGTCCGATATTTCTGGCTCTGAATAACGTATCCATTTTGCCCATAGTGAAAAAGATAGGGTAATTTGTGCTAAATATAATCGTCCAAACCGCAGGTTTCTATCTTTTATGGTTTAAATGCTATTGGGCCTCATTCAAAGAGCTGAAATCGTCATTTTTTTCAAAGACAGTTGAATATCTCAAAAACTAATAGAGATAGGTATAGGGAACCCTTAACAAAGTCGACCTAGAATTAAACGGGGAATCAAAAAATGTAAAAATATACAGGGTGTTCCATTTAAAATAACAAAGTTATGTGGCGTGCAGAATAAACGGAGCACCCTATATAATTGAAAATATTTTCCTCATATGCACAATTATTCCAGACAACTACCACCCAAAGCACTTTTTTGTTAAATTTCTAATAACAGAGTTATGGATGAATCCGCCTTAGGTGGAACACCCTGTATATATGTAGATAAATCTAAGTAAAATGAGGTTAGTCTGTATATATTTTTTTATATGTTGTACAATCTCATCATTCGAACCTGTAGCCTGATCAAAGTACATTATTTAATACACATTTACTAATTGTGAATAAATTATCCCATAATAACCAGTCTATACCTATCACATTCCAGACATTAATGATAATACACCTGTATTTCCAAAATCGCTAATTAAATATCAATTAGGGAATTAGGTACCAATAGGCATCTCATTGAATTTTCATTTGGTACTATTAGTACAAAATTAAAATCTAAAATAAACTAAAATATCCTGTGGATCAAAATTTATACATTAAATGAATATGGGAAAATATGACACATTGGTACCAATCACCAAAAGACAGAAATAAAAAACATTTTTGGTAGATATATGTACCTAAATTGAGATTCTAAAAAATCAAAGGAAATAAGAAAACTGTAGTTTACAATTGTCACTATAACTTAATAATTATTTAATATGAAGACGTATACTTCCATACACTGTACATTGGAAAATTGTATTTTTTAAATTATCTCTGTATACAAAATAATCTCACCAAATTACACCACTTCACCTCTAAATAAATTTGTCTGACATATTTATCTCTCAGACAAATTACAACTATAAAAGATCATCTGTTATCAGTTCAAATTTATTTATATGTTTTTATTAATTTTGCTAAGAAAATTAATAAAAAAAATATAAGTTACGAAATCTTATTTTTGTGACTAAAATCTTACTTCTTACGTTTTAATGAGCATCCACGAAAATAGTGGTATGGGATTTTTTCATTTTTTCCTGGGATTCACTTAAAACTGTTTGTTTTATTATTTATATGGTATATAAATTATCTGAGGCTGTTGGCTGATATAATTTACGACATCAATTGGATTAATTATACTCAAATATTATTATGTATTGTATTTAATTTCATTTTTGGACTGATATACTATCATTTTTAAAATTTGGGTTAATCCCTTATTCGCAGAAAAAAGAGAGGAAAAATGTTTTAAGAATTGGCATCATGTAAAGTAAACGCCTTTAAATGCAAAAAAAACATTCAAAAAATAAACTAGTCTGCTTAATGCTGTCATCCATCCTCCATTCCAATAACTATCTATATTATGACATAAATCAAGAACGTTAACATTATCAATGAATTTTTTGGAACATTTATTCAAAAAAAAAATCGAAATATGACACATTTAAGCAACGAACAGGGAACTGGTATAACAAATCTTCATACATCTTATACACAGTGAGGTCCATAAGTAACGGATAAATTAATTATCTACGTAATTTACAATTTATGAATAAAATCCTGAAACACGTCAATTTTTAATTCTAGAATGACATTTTTTGAGCATAATTGTATACCTCCCCCTCCAACCCCCTTGGAGTGACAGATACCCCTTTAAATTTTTTAAATGGAACGAGGGTGCGTGTGATAGTTCATTTGAAAGGGTTTTTAATTCTCCATCCAGTCACATAAGATTTTTTTATTTCTATATTTTTTTTTATTGAAATATATTACATTTTCAATGTTACTAAGTAAAGAAAAGAACATGAAACAGAACAGAACAGTTTGTTCAAACTGGGCGCCCGTTGCTTCTTGACAATAATGGATTCGTTGCTGAAATTCTTCTAAAACATTTTGTATTGTTTCCGGGATGATTTGATTAATTTCTTGCCTTATTCTGTCTTTTAAATCTTCTACGTTATTTGATCTGTTGAGGTAGACTTTCAAGCGGGGTCAAATCGGGAGAACGAGCAGGCCACTCAATTTCACCGCGTCTACCGATCCATCTATTGGGAAAAATTTGATTCACATAGGCTCTTACTTCCAATGAAAAATGTGTAGGTGTAGCTCCGTCCTGCCGAAACCAAATATTTTTATCAATTTCATTGGGGTTGTCATCATCTGGGAAAAGCAACTCTGGAACTAAGAAATTTTGCAAGAAATCCAAGTAACGCGCGCCAGTTAATGTGCCATCAAAGAAATATGGTCCGATAATTTGAGAATTTATACTTCCAGCCCAAACGTTCACCTTCTCAGGATGTTGAGTATTGGCCTCCATCATCCAATGTTGTTTTCTGTACTTCTGTATCTACAGTTCTGTTTGTTGACTGTTCCATTTAAGACGAATGTTGCTTCATCAGAAAAAATAATGTTTTTTATAAATAAAGGATTATCTTGGCATCCATTTGCCATGATTTCGCAAAATTCCAATCGGCGATCAGGGTCATCGTCGTTAAGTTCTTGAACCAAATGAATTTTATATGGGCGATATTTTTCGTTTTTTAGAAGACGCAATATGGACGTTTTACTAACATCATTATCAGCGGCAACTTGTCTTGTAGGTTTATGTGGATTATCTTGAATATCTAACAATATTTCTGTTCATCGTCTAAAATACGTTTCTTACCAGATTTAGGAATATCTGTGACATTTCCAAATTCACGAAATTTGTTTTCTATTCTACTAACCGTATACTGGGAAATGCGGCGGTCAGGATACTTACAATTAGTATTGAATATAACTATATAGTTAATTAGTGGGATGAGGTCAAATGTTTCCAAAAAAAACTAATTTTCAGTTAGTCGACGTTTCGCAAAATTTATTTGCATCCTCAGGACTAATTGAATAAGCTTTTTTGCTGTCGTTTTTAAAAATAAATATGAATGAAACATTGATAAAACAATGTTTGATAAAACACTGTACCCAGACGTGCATCGGCTATCTATAGATAACCGATGCACGTCTGGGTGACAGTACGTTGTATTCTATTATTATTTTATGTTATATCAATTGTTTTATCAATGTTTCATTCATATTCATTTTTAAAAACGACAGCAAAAAGCTTATTTAATTAGTCCTGAGGATGCAAATAAATTTTGCGAAACGTCGACTAACTGAAAATTAGTTTTTTTTGGAAACATTTGACCTCATCCCACTAATTAACTATATAGTTATATGGAAACAGGTCACTAATCCTACATTACAATCAAGTATTGAATATTTCGCATACCTGCGTTCTTGTTTTATCACCACATCCTAATAATATCGGAAAATCAATTCTTTGGATATCCGAAAGACTCATTGTTAAAATAATGATCAACTTGATGATCAGCGATAAATAACATAATGGAATAATAAGTTTTCACAGATGTAGCAAATAAAGAAATTTAAATGTATATTTTTTTCTGATATGTGAAAAGAAACCCTTTTTTAATTCTTTCTTTTTGTTGGGTATTTTGCGCAACGTATCAGGGAAACCGATACATTTAAGTTGAATGTTGACACAAAATTAATTAAAACCGTCAGATTTGACAAATATTTGGTACATAGATATGTATACTTGATTGTATACATTTCATAATAATAATAATTTTGAAATTATCAAATTTAATTTTCTTGTTGAAAAATATACAAAATTCAAAAAACCTTATATTGCTGAATAGATAATTAAGAACCATTTCAAATGAGCTATCACACGCACCATCGTCCCATTTAAGAATTTTAAAGGAGTAGCTGTCGCTCCAAGAGGATTGGAGGGAGAGGTATAAAATTATGCTCAAAAAATGTCATTCCAGAATTAAAAATTGACGTGGTTCAGGATTTTACTCATAAATTGTAAATTACGTAGATAATGAATTTATCCGTTACTTATGGACCTCACTGTATGTATCTACTAATATTTCATACTCGCTGTAATATTAAGATATTCATACTTTGAGAAAAACTATATCCAATATATGTTTTCTATGGTCATTATCACATACATTATATGTTTTCTGTTTCTTTTCTTTTGCATCTCTAAATTGTTTCCGTTTAAATTTAAATAAAACGTTATTATTTATAAAACAATAACCACGATTTAGTTACGTCAGGAGACTAAAATATTCATTTAAAATATACATAAGAAAGCAGTATAGATATTGGAAAAACACGTCAGTAACAAGAAGAAAGTTACAAAGTTATTAATCATGCAAGTCAATGAAACAGAAACTTAGTCTTAGCTGTCTCAGACTGAAAACAGTTTAAAAGAATCTACATATATCTTGTAACTGAATGACTGAAAACAGTTTAATATAACCAATGTCTTGTAATAGATATATTATTTGTACATATGTATGTTTCATATTAAGAATGTTTCATGTAAAACCGCAGAACGCATCTATTTTGTTTATAAAAACAATAAATTCAAGTGAAATTGGTAAGGATGAAATAAAACAATGTATTATAGACATTCTCAATAATTTCCATGATTTTTCTTTCATGCACAGTTATTTAAAAATAGAGTCAAAGTCCAGTTAATTTATAGGTATGCTGACATTTTAGTACACCTCGTACCACTTTTTTTCCAAAATACGTATATGTAAATAGGAATAATAAAAAGTGAATGCGACTCTACGTGACCCTTCAAAGAAAGTACTGATAAATGCAATACTGATAAGATAAGTAAAGTTGGCTTAAGGCGAGACATAGGCAACTCGTGTGACATGTGATGGGGGTTGCCTCAATTGAATTTGATTTCAATAGTCCCATGTCACTTGGTGTTGGTGTACAACCTCCGCTATATGTTATACGTTGCATAGTGTGACATAATTTTATAATAACATATGACAAACGTGTGAAAGGCTACTAGTTACTTTCGTGTATTGCATTTATGAAGCGTACGTCTCTGTGACGCGACCGTTTTTGCCAACACTATTAATAAGCAAATCGGTCACCTGAATAGATAATTCGATCAATGAAAAATATACATACGTACATACATATGTACATGCATATACAGTAAGCGACAGCCTAATGCGTACATAGGTGGATATTAAATACATATTAAATGATACATTTTTATGTCATAGGCCAATTTACTTGGGCTGGGGAGGCTTGGTTGTACATAAAGCTAAGAGGGGGGTCAGCGGAAATCTAACTCAAACAGCCCTACCGACAAACCGGAACCCTTTCATACGCCTGCGCTAGCGATTTGATCGCGATTGGTTCTCACCTCATGTTTACATCTACTTAACAAAGAAGTTAAATTATCAATTGCCCTTCATTCGGCTATGTACGCATTAGGGTGCCGCTTACTGTATGTACATGTATGTGCATGTACCTAATGCTAATGTTTTCCTATAATATTGCTAGGGGTGATCGGGGTCTGGTTGGTACACGGATATATTTTAATTATAGTATTTTTGCATATGTTTTACACACACCAATTTTTCTCACAATAAATTGTACAAGTTGACCTTCAATTTACTGGAATACGTGTAAAACAGAAATTGCGTCCAATTTAATGTCCACAATAAATTGTACAATAAATTGTAGAAATTAGAACTTGCTCTAATTTATTGGCCAATTTTAGGGATTTTTAGTAACTTTTTACATTTATTTCGTTGTACCAACCTAAAAAGCGATTGGTACCAACATAATAAGCGGTTTCCCTTAGGAACAAACCTATGATAACTCTTAGGTTTTAGTCATTGAGAGTTGGCAGTGTTGAAATTGACAAATAAATTGTTACAAATATATTGCAAAGTGTAATCAGTTACTAAAATTGGACAATTTATTGAAGAATACATTCTACAATTTATTGTGCAATAAATTGGTATGTGTAAAACAGTCTTTAGGAAATAACTAACTAACAAACGCAGTCCCCCTGTGGCGGATTTAGCAATTCAGTTCATCAGTATTGACGACTCCCACTTAAATTTGCCCTACGCCATGGCGTAGTTAACGTATAAAGAAATCCAACCCAGTCCCCAATTTCTAATTAGAAAAAAATAATAATAAAAAGTCTTGTAATATTCTGTGCCTTTCTGTACCAATCATTAACCGTTCTTCTACTGAGTTGAAATAGACTTACATCTTTTTATGTTTAAAACCAAATGGCGCTAGACAGCCATGGCCTTTTGTATAAGAGAAATATATAACAAAAATTGGTTGAAAAATGCCGTAATATCAATGATAATATCAATTTTGGTCATTGACCCAATTATTTTTCTACCAAGGTACATATTTATATTTATTTACAAATGTACTAATCAACTTTGTGTAGAGGGTAGGTTTAGGAAATTAATTAAATAGCTCAGGAATCTGAGACTTTTGCCGTGTTATATGAGCAATTACAAAATAATGTAATAACTTTCTGCTATTACAATGTCTACCTATAAGTTTTAACCTAATATGTTTTAATTGGTAATATTTGAAATTATCGTATTTACTATTATTATTTACGTATTATTTATATTGCGTTTCAAAATTTCCAGGTATTGAAAAACCAACTTTAATTTATATATTTTTTTATTATGTTAGGCGAAGAGGCTAAGAAAACTAGGTAAAAGAAAACGAATGTAGTGGGAATGAGATAAAACTTCATTCATTATATAAGCAAAACTATTTAAGTATTAAAATATGTTTTATATGTTTCTACTAGATTTTTTTTTGTATATAAACAGTTTGTCAAAACACATATTACCTTTTAATAAATAATAGTAATTCCATGTCTTGTTCCACTGACGAACGGTCTAAAAATAAATTTGAAGGGGCCATAATCTTTTAATACGTGGCGTAATAGGTGAAATATACAGTAATTAACGGTTTCCGAGAAAAATGTATTCTCATGTGGTGTGACGTGTCAGTAGCGCATCCGCCATTTTTGAGGAAACGTAATCAAAATTCCACTTGCAGGTACGCCGGGTCTCTCAACTAATGTTTTTTTTTGTCATAACTCTGTCATTGAAAATTTATGAAAATATTACATATGCGGTGCATATAAGTGAAATATGTCTAATCATGCAGGTGCTCCATTTCACATGATCGCCACACTACTATATTATTTTAAATTGAACACCCTGTATATTTGTACATTTTCGGATACTCCACTAAATTTTAAGTCTACTTTGCGAACCATATAAGGCACCTAAAGCCTATTGTCCACAAAATATTCAACTGTTTTTGGAAAATATCACGGTATCGCTCTAAATATTTTTAAATAGCATCTAAACCACAAAAACGAGATATTTGCGGTTTGGACAGTTCGTTGTGTCACAAATCAGTCTAAACTTAATTAAAAATATTGTACGTTATTCAGTGTCGCAACTGTTGCAACCAACTTTTGACAATCTTTCAAGACATTATTTTTTCATATGCAATGATCCATATTAACATATACCGTTGAATGCGAAAATAAATAAGCTTTTATTTAAGGTACATATTTATATATATAAAGTTTGGGAAAAATAAGGTTTACATCGGCAAATAGGCTATAACAATTTTATTTATACCATTTATTGACAACAATGAAGACAAAACGTAGTAGAAACGAAACATAAATGAAAATATTGAACACAATAACCACTTTTTTCCCGAAATTTAGGTTGTAATCAAGGTTATGTCAAAAACTAGAACGAGATAGGTATATAATTCATCCGGACTTATTTTTTGTGAACAACATTAATTTTTTGCCATTTTAAACGTCTTAACGTACACGGGTGCGAATTCGCACCGCCAAAAATTTCAAGTCGCTGGCATTCACGCAGTTACTTTTCCAGGGTCAATCCCCACCACGACAAATATGTGTGACCCCTCTTGTGTCTATTGTCGTTGAGTACGCTCTCATTTGAAAGGAAGCAGCAAGTTATAAAGTTCGAGTTGGTGCGAATTCGCACCTGTGTACGATTAATGAGTGTAGATTGTTAGAAATTCAAAAAATTTCGCATTTTCTATTGGAAATCGAGTTTTTATCAACATAAGTACATCGGTTATCAGAGAGGATACAAGGACAAAATGGAACTTTTGCGATAGCGATGCATCAGGCCACACACGCACGAAATGCCCAAATTGTATGCGCAGAATGTGTGATGAGCATCGTGCAGCTGTTTGCGTAGAGTGCGAACATTTTTTTCGTACAATAAAAAAAATTTGTATTTTTTTGTATTTTTCTACATGTTTTCTTATAGTAAATACATTATTTCAGTGTATTTTATTGTTATTTGTTACTTTCATTATCATATCTCCACTCCAAAAGCCGATATGCACCTAAATTCCCCTTTCAAAAAAATATAGTAACTTCGGAAGCGCGGGAAAAATACTTAAAATAATTAAATCAAATTAGTATATTTTTTTCTCAAAAAAGGGTAAATTTAACTAACAAATGGCATTGGTTTTGTTCAATTTAATCAAAAATTAAAAAAAAAAACGCGTTTTTTTTTGTTTTTTTTTTTATTTAGCAATCCTGGAGTGGGTACTGGAACCTTCGGCGTAGAAACAAAAAAAGTTTTATTTAGCAATAACAATTTTTGCAAAATATTTTTTAACACAAAATGTTGTTTTTTATAAAATTAGATTGTTGCACTGTAATGTACGGGAAATTTTACCTCAAAATCATATATTTGTCGATGTATTTAGAAAGCTTCATCTCCAAATCATTTGTTAAAAACGCGAAATCCCAATTCGCACCCGTGTACGGCATATGGTTGCTGGATACCAGTGTACGTTAAGAGGGTTAAAGGCTCAAACCCACTAGCGACATGTCATGCAATGCCACGCAACGTCACGTTATGCCACATAGGTTCACGTGGGTGATGTTGTGTGCATATTTGTAATACGCCATGTGATGACACGTTCATTTATTCTATACATTTTAATCGGACAAGTTGTTAGTAGCTTTGAGTACGTTATGGAGTATACAAGCAGTTCGTCTAGTGACAAAGAATTTTTAGAAGAATGTGCTGCTGCGGCTATGGTTTTAGACACCAAGAGAAAAACCGTATTAACATGCATCGGCAGCATCTGAGAATTTTGGATCGCCACACATCGGATGGCGTGGCGTAGTATCACGTGGATGGAGTGTGTACGTGGCACAGTTAATTAAATGGAAGAATATACCCATACATTTTTGTCACATGGCATGAGGTAGCATGGCATAGCGTGGCATGTTGCTAGTGGGTTTCAGCCTTAATTGTCAGACAGATAAATGTGTATAAATATAAACCGCATATTGATGATAATTAGAATGATCCATATAACATTGATAACAACGATATCTCTATCATTTGGTGGTTTTCATTCAATTACATGTAACGAAAACAATAGTTAACTTGAGTCTATGTGATCTACCGTATTAGTCTGTTGTTACTCAGTGACGAAAATAGTTATTCTGGGAGTTGTTAGTACCGCCATTTTTTTTTTCAAAAACGTTAGAAATTTGAGTCTCTCTTGCCGATCTCATCTCATCAGCCAACAACAGTCCCCTAACATACATATGTCCCTGACATTGCTACTAAATCTTGATGAAACCGTTCGCCCTGTTCATCTTTCCTAGGTTCTCAGAAAAAAAACGAGTTGTGAATCGTAGAAGTGGATTTTCAAAAACACGGTTCTCATTAACCAGGATTTAAAAAACAATTAGTCTACAATTTTGACTTTCTTTATTTCCTGAGAGTTATTTGACCAACATTCTAAAATATGTCCATGCAGTCTTTTCAATATCAGATAAACAGTTTTCAAAGTCGTCCTTTACAATATTATTGTTCCAATTTGTGGGCCAACGAATACGCCTTCTTTAAACTTTGCTTCGGATAAGCTTGGAAAAACATGTTGGAAGTACTCAAATGCTGCTCCTAGTTGGTCAAGTGCTTTTACAAAGTTTTTCATTAGCCAGGTTCAATGTGAAGGAGAGGTAATATTGTGTTTTTTGTGAAATTATATGACTAATACTGATAAACTCAAATTATAACTTGACTTGATCATGTCCTGATAAAGTTTTAATCGTGTCCTGATAGTGCTAACATGGTCAACGAAACGCACGCGTTGAGTGCAAAAAATGTTTTAAGTGTGAGATTTAATACTTGAGTGCCCACTTTAATACTTCTACAAGCTTTCAATTCTGGTACCCATTTTTCTCTCTTGAGTAATGCAGTCTATAAGTTGTGCAGTTCAACAATGTAGGTGATTTACAATGTTATAACTAAAGCCCGTAGGATAATAACAGATTCCAGGACCGGTCTTAACACAACTAGAATACTGTTATATATGCCACACTAAGAAAGTACATCGTCAACTTCTCTATGTATACACTATAGGAATGTGCAAGATTTCAAAGCCGAGCATTAATAACTCTGACAGATAGAGGAACTGACAGAGAAATATTATATCCATCGTTGCCAGACTAACATGTCATTTTAAAACTCTATGGGCGTTATTCACTCTTTCGTGATAGGATAGCAATAAAATATGTAGGCGGAACGCCCCGCCCATAAATTATAATGCGCACGTGTGAATTGAATTATTATATCGTTATTGGTCTACGGAAAAAAACACTTGAGCATTCCTTGCGTACGCAGTTGGTATTTTAGGCTATTCCATCGTTCGGCCATTTTTTTATAAACGGTTCCTTAAATGCAAACAAATATTTAACAAATAAAACAAACTGTTTACGGACATTCACATGAAAGACCACGAAATTTAAATGATTTACGGGCCAGAATTGTACAAGTCCTAAATTGTTACGCTTAAGAAATGTTAGAACGCGTAAGAACTGAGTTTTACGATAGACCAGGGTTTTGCGAAGAACAAAGGGGCGACATTTTCTTTGTGAAAACACCATACGGAAGGAAAAAGCTTTTGGACCTTCTACCAAGAACCAAGGACAAATACCAGCGGAACAAGTAACATTTGGTTCCGCTGGTATTTGTCCTTGGTTCTTGGTAGAAGGTCCAAAAAGCTTTTTCCTTCCAGATGGTGTTTTCACAAATACTTATGTTTCACACCCGCTTTAATGCTTTAAAGCGGATATTGACAGCTATCAACATTACGATAACAACTAACAGCTATTTTAAATAACAGGATAATTTAATAATAATTTGTGGAAACTCGAGTGGTACTACGGACACGTTATAGCATCGGTTATTACCGTATGTATGGATGTTCTGTCTTGTGACAATGGCTCCTTTGCCGATTAGTTGTGATACAACAATCACCATCACATATATAACGTACGACCTGTTGTGTAAGATTTTGTAGCATTACTGATAGTGGTATCCTGGAGCCGCCCCTGGTAATATTAACCTCCGGACTCTAGTTATAACAAGTCTGATTTTATTGAGAAACATATGCTTTGTTAAAATATGTGGTTACTAACTCAATCAGAGAATTGGGGTGTTCTCATTAATACTTATTGATAATATATACTTAAATAAAGGAATTTGTATATTTTTTCCGTTAAAGTTCCGAGTTTGCACTGAAAGGGTATCCCCCCATAAGCATGGTGAAATGCCTCCCTTTTCTTATTTTCTTCGCATGATGAAAGTGTTTCTTAGGGCTAATTATGAAAGGTAGACCGAATTGTAGGTCCAAAAAATTTTCCTCTCAGCTAGGTATGGAAAAAACCCTGTTTTTTACGTTTTATTTTTTTTCTCGGTTTGTAACTGTCCAAAAATCTGAAAAAATTCATGAGTACAGAAAATATGATTAATTCTATGTAAAAAAATTTTTAAGCTCATTCAAGGTCATTATGACCTCTAAAAAAATTATTCAAACTTTAAAAATCCAAATCTTTTAACCAAAAAAAGCTTCAGGCTCAGATTTTTAATATGTTATATTTTTAACTGTTTTTTACTACCTCAAATTTTTTCAGATTTTTTTGAGTAGTGGGACATGCCCAAAAGTGCGAAAAATAAATTTTTTGTCCGTGAAACGACTTAAAACGGCTTAAAATCATCATTTTATAGTGTCCTGATTTTTTTTCTTGCACTAAAAGGACTCAAATGACTTCAAACAATTAAAAAATATGTTCACTAAAAACAGTAAGAAAAAAATTCCACTTATCGAAACTAGTATTTTTTTATATTTTTTTAGTATTTTTAATATGTTATATTTTTAACTGTTTTTTACTACCTCAAATTTTTTTCAGATTTTTTTGAGTAGTGGGTCATGCCCAAAAGTGCGAAAAATCAATTTTTTGTCCGTGAAACGACTTAAAACGGCTTAAAATCATCATTTTATAGTGTCCTGATTTTTTTCTTGCACTAAAAGGACTCAAATGACTTCAAACAATTAAAAAAATATGTTCACTAAAAACAGTAAGAAAAAAATTCCACTTATCGAAACTAGTATTTTTTATATTTTTTAATTGTTTGAAGTCATTTGAGTCCTTTTAGTGCAAGAAAAAAATCAGGACACTATAAAATGATGATTTTAAGCCGTTTTAAGTCGTTTCACGGACAAAAAAATTGATTTTTCGCACTTTTGGGCATGACCCACCACTCAAAAAAATCTGAAAAAAATTTGAGGTAGTAAAAAAACAGTTAAAAATATAACATATTAAAAATCTGAACCTGAAGCTTTTTTTGGTTAAAAGATGGGATTTTTAAAGTTTGAATAATTTTTTTAGAAGTCATTATGACCTTGAATGAGCTTGAAAAGGAATTTTTTTCAGGTTTTTTTCGACAGTTAAAAACCGAGAAAAAAAATTGTATAAAAATTTATATTAAAAAAAATTAAATATAAAGATTATACATACTGGGTAGTTATAAAATCGATAAATCTTAAAATGGTAAAGGATAAGCAGTAAAAAAAAAGTAATTGGGAAAAGTTCTTAGATTTAAAAGTTTTGTCTATACCTCTAATGTCTATCTAATATATTTCTTAATTGTCTTTTAATTGCGGAGCCTATGATTTATTTAACATGGCAATTCAACTCAAATGTCACTGTCACAGCTCACTCACTTACAACCCCAGAGCTAGGTTATTGTATAAAAAAATTATAACTAATCGAATCGATTAGTTTATTGACAAATTGGGATTGATACAAAACATCTGATTCTAATCAACTTCCTATTAACTTTTTTTTACATATTTTAAAATAAATGCAGTTTACTCTTTACCATTTTACGACTTTTAGATTTTATAAACACCCAGTACTTGTAATGGTAAAGCCATTGATGTTAATCTCATTTTAAAAAAAGCAAAATTGTTGTTTGTTGTCAAGGTTTACTTTTTTCGGTAAAATGAAAAATATATTTTTCTCCCTCTCGGAAACCATAACCGTGGACATACTGTATACATATAGAACATTACACACACTTTTTTGAAAAGCAAGATCTGCTATCTTATTCGATTTACTTTTTATCAGTAGAAATCAGATCAGGGTGCTATTTTAGAGCCGGATTTTGTTTATCAGCTGATTTTACAGCTGTTATTGTAGTTGTTATTATAGTTAACACTTTTGTTATTGTACTGACAGACTACTAATACCCTGTACGTAGATAATAATATTGATTTTGAGTCTCGCGAACGATGGAGTATAATTTAAACTAAAATTTTTAAGACTGTCTGAACCTTTGTTTTACTTCCACATCCATATAGTGAAATTATAAATATTAGTACAAATGACTTTGAGAAAAAAGTTCTCAAATCTCAGAAATCAGACCTCGAATTAGCAGTAAAATATTTTTGCCTCATCGCTTTTAATTTCTATATCCGACACTCTCTGCTGTATAGTGTTTCTTCCCGAATATATTTCATATATCCGTCTTTTATTTTCGTGTATAATATGAAAAATGAAAAATAATTTTGGAAAAATATCTCTTAAACTGTTATTTAAGGATCGTCCAGATTAAGGCTCTGTTTCCTCATTAACATTATTATTTCCTTACTTAATTATTGCCACAACCATCCTCTGACTCACGGTCTGGAAAACTTACTCAACAAGGCTGCTAATCATAGCCGTTTACTTAATACTGTTTTTATAATGCTTAACACTTTTACTTTATTTTAATAACAGACGTGGTTTCATAAGATTTGCTTTATCACGCGATGACGCAGCAAAAAACTTTACGTCACTTATCTTTAACTTTTTCCTGTACCAAAACTACCAACATTTATATCAACCTGTAGAAAAAAAGCACGGCACATCATACGTTACATCAATGTAATCAGAAGAACAAACATAATTTAATAAATACGAAAATATATTTAAAAAAATAATCCACCTTTTTTTTGGTCTTTTAATGTTTTCGTATGCTGATGAGTTTCATTAGAACGAAACAGCTGACCGTGGTTGATGAAAAGCGAAACTTCTAATTGTGCAACATAGCTTTGTATTTAAGTGTTTTTTAAGCACTTTTAAACACTTAGTCCAAGTTATTTAGAAAACTCCTTCATTGACCAAAGTAGTAAAAGAAAGCCTTCTACTACATTTTTATTTGCACTGGTTTTTTAAAAGCATTTTCTGAAATCTCACAAAAAAATCAGTTAGGTACATCTGAAAAAAATGTTTTCTTAACTCCAAAAATAATGGGAGAATATGAGGGTGGGAATTCACTCTGTACATAGACTATGTAATTAAAGCACTTCACAATGTACACAGTGATTGTTTTATCTTGACCATCCCATTTTATTCGTAAACGGCTAAAGGAAACTATAATCTGCAAGAAATATATTCCTAACATCTGAGACTAGAATTTGGTGTGTATAAATGTGAGAAAACTGCACAATGCTAGGCCTCGCAACGCTTTTCCACCTTTTCCGCGATGTCAAAGAACTGGCATGTTTCTGAAAAAAAAAGTCTGAAAAAAATGTCGAAGCATCGCGACATCTGACATTGTGCAGTTTTCTTTCTTTTATACTTGCCAAATTCTAGTCTCAGACGATAGGAACATAACACTTTTTTCAGATCACGTTTGCTTAGTCGTTTACTAATAAAATTTTATACGTGTACATAATGTATAAAAATTCTTACCGTATGTATTTAATTCAGAAATATTGTTTTATGTTAATTGTACTGTAATTTGTCATATTATTTTAAGTTACTGTATATTTGAGATATGTTTATTTTTGATTATTTACCACAATGCACTTAGTTTTTATTCCGTATCAATAATAATAACATAAATACTATTATCCAGAGAGTGACCTACATATGTATCTTTTGTCCTTTAAACACAATAAAAGTTATATCTGGAAGGGATAGTAAAGATAAGTATATCAGATATGCGATATTGCTGAAAATGTCATCGTAATCGTTGCGAACAAATAAAAAAGGCTGCATTCTGTTGATTCATCGAATAGTAATTAGTAATTATTTATTATACTTATTGATAAACAATACATTGTTTTTTCGTCGGTTAAGTTAAGTTCATTGTTTTTCTAATTTTATTTTTCTTTTTTTGCTCAAACTTAAACGCCACAGACGAGAAAACTAGATATTTTGCAATATATTTTTTTCCTAAATTTTCACAACGTGCTCCAGTCCCACTATGAAACAAGGGGTTGTTGCATAGTGAGACATATATGTATAGAAGGCCAAGGCTTTTTTTTCGTTCAAGTTTTTATAATTCTTTCAGTTCTTAATAATTTCCCATAACGTTCTGTTGATCGCGTAGTATAGAAATAAAAACTGAAAAGGAAAACAAAAGACCATTTTTAAAGCCATCTTCTGTAAAATATTGTCCCCCCTATACGCCGTTCGAACAATCTACCAATTTGGCGACTTATCTCCTCATTTTGTCAATAATTCCTCTAGATTCTTCTGCTAATAACTAAGAAGGTAACGGAAATTGCTCAAAATAAGAAAAAATCATAATAACAACTTCCAGAAATACTTCCAATACACACAAAAAATGCACTTGAAGGGACACTGCAATTGCCGGGAGTACGAAACATTGAAGTGCAAAGGAGGCGAGGATAAATATTAATATATTAATTGGATTAATATATTAATATAAATATAAATATTCATATATATATATACAGGAGGCCAGGTGTACGACGATCTGAAACGCAATATGCATGTATTTGTCATATTGACAAAAAATTGATAAAAATAAAGGGATAAACATATATTAATAATATTTTTGTTTATATAAGTAACTTTGTCAAATGTAAACAAATAAACAAGTGTAGTGTTTATAACAAACGTGCATAAAAATATTTAGACAGGATCACAAGGATCTCCAAAACAACCACTTCATGATGTATGATACAATAATTTTTTATCAGTACCTACATAATATGGACATTGATGCGACAATATTTCTATAATGACATAATTTGTAATATGCAATAATCACGTTGTCTACGCAATAAAAAAGTTTTGAACAAACCAGATTGTGTCCTGTAGAAGTTATAGTGAAGTAACGTCTTTTTAGTATTAAGCATCAGAACGTAACCTAACTTAACCTAACCACCCGCATTAAATAACCAGGATAAAAATAAAAAAATAACAAATATTTTTTAACATTCAGTGTGTGGTTTAACAAACCCAATGTATAGGTAAATTTACAGAACAGTACTAAATGTATAAAAAAAACACTCGTTATACAAATGGCCTTAAACATAACTTCAAAGGCCACAATGGGCAATTAAATTATCTATCGTTTTCCTCAAAGGTATGTAACTTTATTAAGTACGTCAATTACTATCGAAAATAAAAGCTGTTAGCAAAACAAATGTAATTCTTGCGCAAACAGAACTAGTCTAGAATCCTTGTGATTAATGTCACTTGATTATTTTGTTGACACATATTCGGAAATGCTTAATTGCTATTGCTAATCCTCTTGACTGATTTCATAGATAACTGATTTAAAATAAATACGCAGTCGATATTAAGATAGTATTACACGAGTATTTTTACTAAGAAATAAAATTATATTTTTTTAATGTATAATTCAGAAAAAGTGCAGAAGTATGAATTAGAACAATACAGTGATGACTGATAAATCGTGGTGCAAAATTACTTTGACAACTTCTGCTTGGGGTGGATGAGCTTACAAATGGAAAATATATGAAGCAATTAATTAAGTTAATCAGCAATTAGAAATAAATAGAAATTAATTACTTCCTTTACTATAAGGTATTTTATTAGATACCTATTTTATGTTTTATCATTTAATGGAAATGTATTTTGAAATTATATTTCAAAAAAATATGTGGAAATCACAACACTAGTATTAGCATGTAGTAAATAAAAACGGTAAAAAGTTATGAAGTAAGACATGCGTATGTGAAACTATAAAATGAGGGTTAAATGTCAAATTAATACACATTTTTGTTAATTATGTATGTATGAGTATGTATGTATCGAAGTAACGAGTCATTAAAAAAAAGTCATCAAAGTTGGCCGAGCAAAAGAAGACATATTTATATTCTTACTATTAACTTTATAACCTTTTTTTGAAGGTTATATTGAATTGTCAAGACTGTCACATTATATGATGAGCACTTTCACCGGGTATATAAAAAATAAAAATAAAAAACTTTATTAAAAAAACTGTATTTTCAAAAAATAGGACAATATTAAAGAAAATGACGACCGCCCATATTTATACATACTTGAGCTCTTATTTTAACTGAGTCAATAAAGTGCTGCGGAATCCACGGTGTTCCATTAATTTCTTCAGTTTTATTGACAATGTGTTCCTGATGGTCTTCCATATCGCCAACGGCAATTTCAAAAAAAATCATGGGGTCAAATGCAAGATCTAGGGGGAGGGATATGGTCTGCGTGTTCAAACTAATTATGAGATCTTCGAAAAATTCGCCTATATAATTTATTATTTTCCTAGTAGTATTGCAAAAGTTCCATAATAACTTTCTTTCAATTCGTTGTCATGCAACATTTGTATAAAAGGTGTCAAGATTTCTAAACGGTACCTCTCTGCATTCAGTCTTCCGTTAAAAAAAAACAGGTCACAATCCTCCTTCTGCTCTCAGCTGTCCACAGTCCAATTTTTTGTGGCTGTAGTGGAGTTTCAATGTACAAGTAAAAGTGAGAATTGTCTGCACTCCAAAGTCTCATATTCTGAGAGTTAACATAGTCCAAAAGATCGAACCAAACCTCGTTAGTAAAAAAATATTTTTTGAAGACAGCATCGCTATTGTCGAAATGTTTAATAAATCATTGGGAGAACTGTTAGAGGTTCGTCCACTCAGAGAATTTCATGTGTAGATTACAGACGGTATGGATGGAGTTCCAAACCATTTTTCAAAATTCGTTGCCACGTTCTATAGGGCTTATTCACTTGTTGGCTCAGAGGGCTAAATGGTGTTCTTGGATTGTCCGTTATCACTTGCCTAACCATTCCAACGTGTTATTCTGTCCTTACTCTTGGTTTACCATTTCCTTGTTTCCGATTGATGCTTCCATTTTACCGATACAATTTAGGAAACGTTTTACTGGCCGGCTAAAATGCTCGAAATGAATAACTGCGTCTGGAAAAACTTCCCCTGAAATCCTCATATGCAGCTATCGTATGTATCCACTTTGCCACACAAAACTCTGACAACAAAGTGTCGCTTCGACATAACCGCTATTTCGATTTTCTCGTTCATATCCAGATTTGAAGACGTTTGTTTGGAATTACAAATATATATACTTAATATATTCCTTTACACTAAAATTTTCCATTTTGCAGGGTACGAAGTACACTTAACGAGAAAGTAGAGAATTTAACTTTTTTTACACCCACAGCGAGTAAACAATTTCAGATTCTTATCAATCTTATCGTGCCATATAGATAACTATCAGCGCCCGACATTTATTTACATTTTAAAATTTACGTAACAAAATATATATAAAGCCGCATTTCTCGGAATCCGTAAACACTCCACGACTTATGAGATACTATTGTTAAAAAAATAATTGCTTTAGTATTTATCATTCTAAAATTTCCCAAAAGAGGTTTTAATATACTTACAACGTATTTGATTTATCGATCTACAGCTGATATTTCCTTAGAACAAACGAACGTCGGGATATACTAGAAGAATCGAAAAATCTGCAGTGCGATTTTTTTTTAATTCTTCTGTTTTGACTCGAATTCGGAGTTCTCGGAAAAAAGCCTCAGTATGCATAATTTCATTAATTTTTTTTTTTTTTCGTTTGATTAAAAAATCTTCATCTAGGATCTCCTTAAATATGGGATATACGTAAAAATATACGAGACATAGGGACATACAAAAACAAAAAGTTTTGCTATTTGACATCCGCTACAATCTGCCTATTACAGAAAAACAATATAACGTTGGGATATACTAGAGAAACCGAAAAACACACGATGCCAATTTCTTTTTTTTCGTAATACCCATATTTTGTCCTCGGATTCAGAATTCTCAGAAAAGGAGTTTTTTGACAAATCGGATATTTAAGTTGCTTTCACAGATGCCAGATATCGTCCATGACACCGTTCATGAATTAACCAGAGATAAGATTTTGTTTTCCTCTTATTGTTTTATTTTAGAATTATCTTCAATATTCTGATGTAATCAGATTTAACCCTCAATTACTAACACCTGAAATCTGTCGCGTAAACACTAATTCTCCGTCTGTCAGATGTTTAAAAAAAAGTAATAGCATTATCCTGATTTTTTGTAGGAATGCATATAAGTCACTTTATTAAAAATAAACGTCTGTTAATAATGTTGTATAAAAATACGGGGGTAATGTATAAATAACGTAATTTGTAATAAACCCGGTAAACCCAGTAAAACTTCGTTACAAACTCAAAATATTTATTCTTGTATAAAAAAAATGCACCAAATCATCAAATACAAAGTTGAAATATATGAAAAATTGTAAATTATGCAACATGCAACAAGGATTATTCATAAAATTTCTAGACACATTTTTTTTACATTCGAGACAAATTGGTTTTTGGTTGTTGAAAAATAGGTATGCTGTTCTGTATTTTCACGTTCATTTTCTTCTTGGCTAGTGTTCTCTGGAATAGAAAAAAAATGTACTTTCAGTAATGTAGGTTACGAAGAATGACTTACCTTCTATTTCTGAATCACTATCGTGGTCACTATGTATGACATTTCTTTCATCGCAATCCTTATCAATGTCACTACAGTCATTATCTTCTTCCTCATGCCATTTTAAAAGCTGTTCCTCATATCGAGGCTCATCTAATCTCATCTTTTTGGAAGTACTTGATATCCATTAAATATCACATACACATTAACCTTACGCCTCTTAAGGTAAGTACAGACCGGCCAACAAAATGTTGGCAACTTGTTGACGGACTTGTTGACGGAGACATGCAACACATTTATTAGATACAGCAACTTGTATCTAGATACATGTTGTCAACAGTGTTGCGCGTCTAAACCAAAACCAGTTGCGTGTCCAAACCAAACTCAGTTTACAAAAATGAATGAGACTGTTGCTGCTGGTGTGAGTGCTGCTTTCATCATAATAAGAGGAAGCCATGGGGACAACTTAATGTCTGATTTAATACTGAACGATGGTAGTCGTTTTTCAATTTCGTCAGAGTAACACAATCTGATTTTGAGGAAATTCTTTGTTTAGCCCCTAAAATCTCCAAAGCTACCGTGCTGCTATTCCACCATCAATTAGATTAGCTGTTACGACGATATTTAGCTACAAGCGATTCGTTTACTAGTCTAATGTATTTGTTTAAATTATCGAAGCAATCAATTTCCTCAATTGTACCCGAAGTGTGCGAAGCCATCATTGAAGTTCTTAGAGGATACTGTCAAGTAAATAAATAATCAACACATTAACTACTTGTTATAAATTTATTCTCACTAGAACTATGTATTTTACAAAGAAGGTTTATTGAGAATTATTCTTGAGAATTTTTATTAATGCACCTGTTAGCCTGAAATTTCACTACTAGATTCTGCACCACTCTTGACAAGACCGTACACACTGAGCGATGTTTTCCATTTGAACACAGTCATTCCACAGTCAACAAATTTCTTTGATGTCATGTCGCCCGATGTTGCCGAGTATCCGTCTACTTGATGCTAGTTGACTGGATACATGTTGCCTACACCAATATCGACAAGTTGCCAACATTTTGTTGGCCGGTCTGTACTTAGCTTTAGACGGCACAATCACTTTTATTCGCGATATGAAACAGTCAGTACAACACAGAACCATGATTTTTGGATTGCAGGCGTATCTTAACGTAGATTGGAAATTACTTAAAGTGAGGATACCTAAATATGCCCAACTATTAAAATATAAGTTTACGATGTATATCATGCCGTCCAAGAGACGGTGGGTTAGTAATTAAGGGTTAAGTTTCAGGTAAACTACCTTAAAATTTAAGTGAATTCTGTATAATTCAGGGTCACCATGAGTCAACTCTTGTACAGTGGTTAAATTATTTTAATATTCTGGGCAACTTTGGAGGCCTATGTTTTATCATAGGCTTTATGTTTCATCACAGGTGAATGCTCCACTTTGAGTAATGCACATACCGCAATAAATGTTTGTTTACTATGAGTCAGTCTGATGAGCATTTCGTTGTAATGTTCGCTGGCCAAGTTGTAAAATTCGGTATAACATTATCTACTCCAAGTGTAGTGTATTTTTTTCTTAATCATCGTCAGACAGTGTGCGAAATATGCGATAAAAGAAATATGCGATTTTCTGATGAATGCGATTTTCACCAATTTGAAATTGCGTATATTTAAGCTCATTTAAATTTTTATCTTTATTTATTTCACTGATCAACAACAACATTACCTGCTGAAAATAAATGTTTTAAGTTATATTTATCAGAATCCATAGAAATTAGGAAAGGAAACCTGCTAAATGACCAGTTGGATTGATACTCAACGAATATATTTAGGTATTCATATTTTTTTCTACCTACCTTAATAAACATGAGTGTGTCTTACTTTAGATAATACAGATATGTTCTTTTAAATTTGCTGCAAAAAATTCCCCACACCTGGTTATCTTATACAATATAAAAATCTCGTGTGTTTGTGGTCGCACTCCTCCGAAACGGCTCCACCGATTTTTATGAATTTTTTTATGTACATTTGGTAGGTATGAGAATAGGTCGTAAAGTATATTTCATACCACTAGGCGATTAGGGTGTCCCTATCCAGGAAAATTTTTCTATTTTTTTGACAAAAATTTTTTTCTGTATTTTTTTTTTTTGATTTGGCATCAAAAAATACCTATAAACCCAATTTTTCAATATGGCAGAGCAACGTTTTCCGGGTCAGCCAGTCTTATATAAAAAATGTTTCTTAAGTCAAAATATTCCCTTGTTCATTCAAAATTTTGAATTTCTTAAAAGATAATAACACGCTAAATTATAGAAACTCCAATACCTTTATATTACAAAAAAAGTTGTAAAAACAAACTAAATAAAAAATTATTATGATTTTTATTATTTATTTACTACCACCAAGTAACGGCTGACTCAATTGAGTTTTTGAGTAGTGTATTTGTTCATTAACTACTTACATACTACCAAAAGTAATGAGACAATTTCTTAAAGATTATAATATTAAATCCACACTTAACTAGTACTAACCCTTTGTTAATAACAATAAGTAACGCTTTGCTTAAAATAACTGTTTTCTTTTTAATTTCTGGATTAATTCGGATAACTTCACTATAGTTTACTTCCTAATTTATCAAGAACATGTTTACTCAACACTTATTCCAAAGTTTTATTCTTAGAAATAAGAACATATCTAATCATTTACTTTGGTGCATTATAAAAAAATTATCAAACAAACAAATATGTTTAAATCCTCTGGGTTATAGGTTGCGAGATCAAGTATATGAAATTATTGCTTGTAAATATGTCAGGAGATATCATATGTAGGTGCCTACATATGTATATCTGCGTACTGAATTATTATATTTCGCAGAATGTATAATATGTACCATGTGTACGTACACATTATAGATAGGTATATGTACATCAATATTTAACTCGTTTGCTTAGGAAAAGAAAATGACAGTTAGAATAAAAACATTTTAAAATCTTAAAATATGTATATATACTCTTTTTAATTTTACACACATACTAGTTATTTTATTATTCTTACTTACTGTTACTGCTATACTAGTTACCACTTATTAATATTATTTTGCACACAGTTTAAATTATCGCTTTGAACTGTCTGGGGCAAAGTCTTCGGTAAAAAATAGAGAACATAAACAATTGTTTTTAAAATTAATCTCTCATCATTTATGCAGATTGACACCTTCAAGAAATGATTATCATACAATAAAATTAATTATTTCAGTACGCAGGTCGTTACTAAAGTTTTGAGATGCCAGTGTCTTTTTTATGATTCTCATTATATCTTCCGCGCTATATACAGGGCGATTCTCGGAAGCGACTCACCCCCATAATATTGTTGTTTTCAAAAAATGCAATAATGGACGTTTAGAAATGGATATAAGACATAAATTTATTAGTGTAGTCGTCATTTTTTTTACTCCCGGTTTAACAGGGAATGGCTCTAACTTCCGAATTTTTTAATTGCGTTTTTATGTTTCTTTTTACTTTTTTTCTAATTAAAATGCCATTCTGACAGTGGCGGTCGGTGGAATTTGACATGCTCGTATTTCCGTAAGGAGGCATGGGACCTACACCATATTTGAGGGGGTGGTTGCTAGACCTAAGTAGAAGGTTATAATGGCAAAAAAGGGGGAAAGCTTGTGATTTTTTTTCTAAAAAAGCTTGTCTCCAGGCAGATCTTGGAAACGTCTTGCAAAATATTCGCGAAATATATTTTTTTTCATAATCACCCAGTAAATATATTTCTGTATACCTGTTGTTTTTGCAAAATACTTATTTTGCGCAAAGATTCAACTATTGTAAAATCTCACAGACGAAATGTTGGAAGAAATAAAAATTCAAATTTCCATGACTTTTAGAAATCTCAAAATGTCAAGAAAATCAAAAGTATAAAAACACTTTGTATTTATTCGGTGATTATGGAAAAAAATATTTCACAAATATTTTGCAAGCTGTTTCCAAGATCTGCCCGAAGGCAGCCATGTTTGGAAAAAAAATTCGCAAGTTTTCCCTGAAGATTTTTTGCAATTGTAGCCTTCTACTTAGGTCTAGCAACCACCCCTAAAATATGGTGTTGGTCACATGCCTCCTTACACAAATACGATACGCATGTTAAATTCCACCGGCCCCCACTGCATTCTGAGCACAGTGATACCCCCTTATTCACTTTTTTACACATCATGTCAAACTACCTGCAACTTTTAATTTTTACCTAGAATGCCTAGAGGTTCTTAAAACCCTAGTTGACTAGTGGGATGAGGTCAATTGTTTCCAAAAAAAAACTAATTTTCACTTAGTCGACGTTTCGCAAAATTTATTTGCATCCTCAGAAATAGCCTATGCACGTCTGTGTGGCAGTACGTTGTACCTTATTATTTATAGAGAGTGTCAATGTTTCATTCATATTTATTTTTACCAACGACAATAAAAAGTTAATTCAATTAGTCCTGAGGATGCAAATAAATTTTGCGAAACGTCGACTAAGTGAAAATTAGTTTTTTTTGGAAACAATTGACCTCATCCCACTGGTCAACTAGAGTTACAAGGAAACAGGTCACTAATCCTACATTACAATCAAGTTCTTAAAACCTTCAATTTGACTCAAGTTTACGTCGAAAAATTAATTTATCTTATTTTTGTTGACAATTTTCGTTTTTTAACATTTGATTAGGCTTTGTGCAGAGAAAATTTTCATGTTTTTCATTACTTTTTTTAATGGATTTCTGACTGTCAAAGTCTGATCTCCTTTTTCACGTTTTGACATATCGTGTCGTTTATTTCTTTACCTACATCTTTTAATTTTGCCTAGAGGTCCTTAAAACGCTTAATTTTGACTTGTCGCTTCAATTTGACCCTTCAAGTTTACGTCGAAAAAATAATTTATATTGTTTTTGTTGACAGTTTTCATTTTTTAAGCATTTGATTATTGCGAAGAGAAATTTTTCATATTATTCATTATTTTTTTTAATGGATCTCTGACTGTCAAACTTTGAATAATTGAACCCATGCCATCAGATTCAAAGGGAACAACTCAACACCAAATTGTCTATGCTTAACCTATCAAAATTTTGTTTACATATCAGCCAACTTGTAAAAAAATATATACGTTTTTTTTTCCACAGCCAACTTGGGATCAAATTTATATATTTGAACGCCTTTTATTATTAATCATACATTATAAAATTAATGATTGATATATGTAACTTTATTGCCAACTGTAATATTATAACATTATTATAATTAACAACAATAAAAAATATATTGCATATGAAAACAATTTTTTTAATGCGTATTACTTAGGGAAGCTTAGTGGACAAGGAAATAAGGGAAAAGCGTAATTTTTTTACAATCTGTCAATTGTGTCATCAACCTTCTTCAACGTGCTCTTGCCTTATAAATAAAAACACATTTTTTTAAAAAGCAAATAATATTTACCTTTGTTTAAAGTTTAAATTAATCTTGGTTTTTTATTCAGAAATTAAATTTAATATGTTTTAATTTAATTTTAATATAATGAAGTATATTTCTTTTCTTTCTAAAACCGAATTACGATGAGTCATGTTGCCAATCCATAAAAAATGGTATTGTTATCGTCTGACAAATTTTTATATTTATCTCTTCATGATAAATATCAAATTTTAAAAAACCATATAGTTTATGGTTATAATAAATTTTCATAAGCGTCGCGACTAAAGACCTACATAAACATATTATATATTGTAAAATACTTAATCCCTGTTTTTTTTTACGTGTAAAACAATGGCGACTAGTCGAAATAGGCACATATTTACCACAAAAACAAAACACAGCAAATTGTATTTTACATTTTGATATTCATTTCATAATTCAGTTCTGATTTATTACGATACAGACAAGATTATAATCAGAAATATATGGTACAAAGGCATTAAGCAACCTCACATATCTGTGCACAGTGTGTAGACGAGAGGATACATACATATGTATGTACATATCAGCCATACTCTTCTGGTAAGGCACTATGCCGATACCCTCGTTTTTGTTATTAGTTTGCGCCAATGATTTTAAACCGAAGATGGAAACGGAAGTGACCATAATACTTAAATAAACACTCTAATTTTAAATATTCATTTGACTGAATTTATCCACTTGGCTGTTCATTTTTAAATTAAAAAAAAAATCCGTTCAGTTCTTTATTATTCGATGTATAAACAGTATATGAACAGTATGTGAACATTATGAACAGTAAATGGTAGTGTAGCTGCTCATTACAAGCGTAAATTGGTTCATAACTTGATGTAAGAAAGTGTTCCATACAATGAATTATTTTTCACATCCCCTTTGGGATTGAGAGGGGGAATGGAAAAATATATAAGGAAAACCTACACATTTTTCAATTACTGTGGGGAGGAACTTGTTGGTCTGACCCTTCGTGGTCCCATCTAGTTATGCCAAACAAGATGGCAGGAAAAGTAGGAGGCTTTGATTTTGTCCTTAGAATCACCGGTCACTTAAAATTTGTACTGATAAATTCGAACGCCCACTAGTGGCAAAAGCAACTATGACTGTATGTAAATTGGATTTTTTTTGGTCAAGGAATCTCTGCTGTTATGTTGTATGCTCGTTTTCCGGAACACACAGACCACAAACACAGATATCTTGTGAATACATATATGTATTTAATTATCTACACCTCCAGATATTATGTATGAATAACCTTTTATCACTTTCTTTAATGAAGAGATGCAACGCTGATGTACTGTTTAGACTCCATCCATTATCACCGCTAGCTTTGTTTACGGCACCTAAACTCAAATTATTATTACGGCAAGTCACTCAGGCGGTTTTCCTCGCCGTTGTAAAATATCCATGTTAATATACACGTATGTATGTACGTGTGGTAGGGAATAAACGGCAACACGAAAACATGTAACGAATTTAGAAATTGTTTACACTGTATCCGTGAAGCAGGGCTCACTCCTCGTCTCACGGCAATTCGAACGGCAATAATATGTGTGCGACTACTTGATTTTTACGCAAAGACATGAAATTGATCAGGGTGAATTCGGCTCGTCACAGACAGCAGAGTGTCGTCTCCAGGAATCAGAAGGGTGAGTTACTAAATACGCGATTACATTTTCCAGGATAAAACCGAGAGTTCGGGAGTGAAAGCAGGCAGACATGCATTAGCAAATACATGTAAATTGTGCAAACTTATTTTGTTTAAAATAAATTCTAGGTGATAACAGTAACCTTTGTTGCGGTATTTATAATATGACGTCAATGTGTTGACGATGTGACTGTTTCTTGTTACTAACGACGTTACTTATTTTTCATTTTTATTATGTATATACAGATATTCAGAAACCGGTTAATGAACAAGAATAGACTGCTAGAAACAATTAATAATTCATACCGTAGTTGAGTTAGTGAGTGAGTTATCCCCAATGTGCCCAATTGAATATTTTTGTTATCAATCATTTCGATCACTTCAAAAGAAATTAATATTGTGTATTTTTTATGTAACTGTGTAAAACTTATAGAAGTACAATATATTTGCATAAGTATGTTTGCTTATAACCCTGTTGATTTTCTGAATATAAATGACATCGTACCTTGTCTTGTGTGAAATGGCCAGTAGATGCATGTGATCATGTATAACTCTTTCGTTTATCGTCACTTTGCCTTACTTTACAAAGGAATACATTTCCTTAGGTAAATGTTTAATACATTAGGTACCTTAAATGTAAAGTAATATTAAATAGGTATTTTAAGAAAAATCATAAATATCCGTTACACTTTACAATTTTTTTTATCCTGAGGACTTTTTTTGTCTCAGGCATCTATACTTTTATATATTTCTCAACGCAAAAAGCGGAAATTAAAAACATACAATAATACATACTACATACTAGGTATCAACAGAATACACAATTAGACAAAATGTAACTGCCGCAATCTATGGTATATAAACTTAAAAAAAAAAAAAAAAGATTTTGAATTAACTTAAAATTTGAAGAATATTCATAGGGAAAATTTCCACGTCACCAGGTGACTTCAACCTTCGATCTATTTTTTCTCAGATCATTAAGATTATTAAAGTGAAATTAGTTGGCTATTATAACATGCTTAAATTGAATATTAAAAATATATTACAAAATTATTTGCGTGCTTAAAAACTTACTTATTTGGTGTGGTATCATTGAATTATGAGGATTTTAAATACTCAATAATAAAAATATAGGTGTTCCATTTAAAAGTTGGAGCCACTTCCTATGAAACCAGAAGTGACGGAAATATGTCAAATCGTCAAAACTTGAGGGATTTTGATCGTTGTTCTTTACAAGTTTCAATTTTGTATTCCAAAGATTGCTGCAGTTCTAGCGTGTCTAATGTCTAACTGGGTTAACACCTGATATACGTATCTCTTAATTTTCATAATTTTTTATAGATAAAACTAACGAATGTTATTACATTAAACGGTTATAGTGGGCTAGTTTAAATAACTCACTCATGTAGAGACATACATTAGTTTTTTTTTGTGCTCAATTTATTTTTCGCCTGACGTATTTTGAAAATGGTATTTTCTGGTAACTAAATTTAAATGGTAACATATAAATTTAGTTACCTATTTATAGACAATTTAGACCGTTTTTTATTTTATATATACGAGTACATATTGTGGAGGATGTATATGTGTAAATTTGGGTTTTCCAGATTGTAACAATTTTGTTTGTGTTAATTTTATTTCTTTCTTTTCGATACTGTTTTTATAGTTTCAGTACAAATTGGATAATTAAACAAAGACAGTAAAATAGTAATAATTGATTGATTATATTGTGATACAATTAGGTTAATGACTGTTTATTTTTACTAACACAGAACTATTTTTATGCAACACTTTTTGAAAATATGTTCTTCTGAGAAATATATCTTCTTATTATACCTATAAGTAAAAAAAATGGCTTATCTTACGTTATCCATGCTTCTGTACGATACGATGCATGACGAATGAGGGTTTTATTCTTGTAAATTAATCATACCAATGGTTAAAGTGCCAAACCCTAAAGTCGTTTGAAGAAAGAAAGAACATTTTTATTTTGTTTTTGCCAATTTTTGTCTGTTCCTAACTAAGCAAATCAGTAAATGAAAAACCTCTAAGTCAGACATTTAGTAGGTTTCTACTTTTAAGATATGAAGTTGATAGTTTTGTGAGCTTTCAACAGATTCTTGAGCTGACATATTCTGAGGTGTATAGCTAGCAAATATGATTTCAAATTTATAATAAGATTGGTCGTTAACCCGATATCTTATTTTTCAATTTTGATTAGATTCAGATTTTCTTTAAGTAGGTACCATCAAAATATTCTATATACTTCATTTATCTTGTACTTACTTGACCCCGGTTCGACTTTGTTCCCGCACACTTTAAACTGTTTACACAACGTCTATAAAAATAGACAGTAGCGGACTTAAGTACGGATTCTTAAGTACGAAGATTTTTCAAAATCTTTCGCGCGCGTCAATGTATGCTCGAACATTTTCACTAAACGATGCAATAAATAAAAGGCGTTGAACATGATACGTTTTAGAGGGATATTTGAGATATTAACAAGAGCTCGGCCTTACAAATATCGCTAAGTGAACTGAGACAAGTCCGTCACTGAACAACACCTTTAAATTTAATGATTTTCCAGGTAAACCATTCAATAAAGTCTTAAAAGTTTAAATTATTATAAATTTTCGAAAATTCAGTACAAGCGGTAGTTGCCCCAGATCCTCTTAAACTAAATATTTTTAATCATAAGAAATTTCCTGTTCAACTAGAAGTTGATAATAAATTCGATGCTATAAATTTAATATTCCATTTTTTTTTCAAACTCTTTTAACTGTGTGAATACCGAATACTGTTAAGGATGGAGATATTTCGAAATTTTAGCAGTAGGATATTTCGCAAGTAACCAAATTTTCTTTTGGCTGTTGAAAATTTAGCGTCAAAAATGGAAACACGCAAACTTGTTTTTCTTTTCAATGAATCACCTTGAATGCAAGGCCGTAGCTAAGGCTGAGCCCTGGTAAAAAATACCGGGTGTCTCAGTTGTATTGTTCCAATGGCATATCTCCGTTAGTTAATAAGATATAAATTTGAAATTTGGGGCGTCTAATTTACACCTAAAGTTCTGTACATAGAGCCTAATATTAATATTCTACTACTTCCGGTTTAACCGGAAACGACCCTAACTTTCTTATTTCAAAGGACACCCTGTATATTTTTCTCAAAATTGAATTCTACATAAAATTCCCTTTTCAATGATGTATCACACTTTGTATTTTGTATTTGAGAAAGGAAGCAAATCGAATTTTAAAGATTTTAAAATCTTTAAAATCTTTAAAATAAAAAAAAAAGTTGCTAAGATTTTCAAGATATACATGTTTCAGATATCTGGCAAAAACAATAGTTACTTGGATAAGGGTGATTTACAAATATTTTGTTGAACGTCAAATCATAGAAAAATAGATATGTTAAATAAATTACAAGGAACTATTACGACAATAATTTATAGGAACGTGACTTACGAATATCTAATTGACACAATAACCATGAGCACCAGAAATTATGCTAAAGAAAAATGTTCAAAGTGTAGTCCATTTGATTCAACGCAACATTCGGCTCGATGCAAAAGTTCACGAGTGGTAACACTTCTTAATAACTGGACATTAAGAGCTTCACATTCATTTCTAATTCTATTTTTTAAGTCTTCTAAATCTGTAAGAGGCATCTGGTACCTATACCTTATCCTTTAAATACTCCCAGAGAAAATAATCCATCGGCGTTAAGTCGGGTGATCTTGAGGCCATCTTATTGGTCCATGGGTTCCGATTCACTTATTTGGAAAAAATGATTTAAATAATCATTTACAGCTCTAGAATTGTGAGGGGGTGCTCCATCTTGTTGAAAATGCATGTTGATACGTAAGTATCTCCAGTGGAAGATACTGGAGGTACGTATTAACATGCAACTAGATTTCAAGAAAATCTAAAAAATTCGCCGTAAAGCAATTCTAAGTATCCCTCACCAGTAGTTAATGTTCCTCCATAAAACTGTGGTCTAATAATGTACCCATCGATTATGCCACACCACACATTAATTCCCCAAATTCTTTGAAAAATTAATCTCTCTCATCCAATGAGGATTATCCTCAGACCAATAATGACAATTGTGCCGATTTATAGTTCCAAAGTTCATGTTCAAGTTCAAATTATCATGAAAACGGCTTTCATCTGTCCATAATATTGAGCTAATATTGCCATCTTCATGAGCAGTCGCTAGCCATGCAAGAAACGCCATTCTTCTCTCATAATCTTCTGGTTCTAATCCTTTGTTCTAATGGGTTCTAATTCTAATACGGAGGATATATCTCTCCATAAACACGTAACGCATCATAACTAACTTTTCTACATTTGAAAAATTGTCGTTATTCATTTATTAATACCATTTTTGTTCGAAGCAATTTTGAGTTTTAATACAAATTAATAACTCTATAAACTGTGATAGTCAAACAGTTAACAAGTATCCAAATATTTTTAAAGCCTGATTTAGTTTTCCTGGGTTGATCGATTTAGTTTCGATCATTTTTTAAAATTTTTAAAATTCGATTTTCCGTCCTTTTCTTAAATCCAAAATACAAAGTGTGATACATCATTGAAAAGTTAATTTTGTGTAGAATTGAAATTTTGAGAAAAAAATATACAGGGTGTCATTTGAAATAAGAAAGTTAGGGTCGTTTCCGGTTAAACCGGAAGTGGCAGAATATTAATATTAGGCTCTATGTACAGAACTTTAGGTGTAAATTAGATGCCCCAAATTTCAAATTTATATCTTCTTAACTAACGGAGATATGCCATTGGAACAATACAACTGAGACACCCGGTATACTCATAACTTACTGAAAATTGATTTGACGTTTGATATTCGGGTTTGTTGAATTGATATGTCGTGTTTTCTTTCCTTTTTTAATAATATTTTTTCATTCGTTTGTCTTTTTTGTTCCAAATTCAATAATCGTAAGCAAAGAAAAACTCCAAATTGATTAGTTTCCTTTTTGTTGTGAATACTGTTTTATTACAAGTAAACGTGCAAAAGGTTAACGAACCCAAGTTGTCAAAGTTTTTTTATGATAAAATTCCTTACACAACGTTTTTATTTTGGCCCTGGTAAAAAAAACATTGAGGCCTCACTATGACCCTGTTTGAATGTCAGTGCGTATTTGAAGGCAAAGGTAAATTATGCACTATATTTTTAAGGGTGTCCCTTAAAACCTTTAAAAACACCTTCTCTTCAACAGTTTTTGTATTTGGATTTATTCAAAAACGACATTCATCAGAGTTTCAAATAACATACGTACTTTCAGAAACCAAATAATAAACCATATGTTCCCTTATAAATAAAAAACTAAAATTTTAGACAGACGAATGAATCAATATTATGGAATTAATTAGTAGTAACAGTTTCCATCCACAACTGCATCCAAATAATTCACAATTTTAATTTCTACTATGGTTTTTCATTTCTCCTGTTTTCTCCTGTTTCTACTGGTTTAATTTGCTCTCAAGCAACTCTTCGAAGCAGTTTCTATCCATACTACTTTTTATTCATTCTAAGCTGGTGTATTTAATGTTTATGCTAACTTGTACATGCATTTTAGGCCGAAATATGTTTATGTTAAACGTAAAATCACATTAAAATGTATGATACGCAAGTTAAATGTAATACTAATAGTACTAGTCAGATATTCAATAATTTTACTTGTGTCAAAATGGACGTTAATACATCGTTTCCTCGCTTTCCTAAAAGTCATCTGTCATCTGAAAGGTAATTGCAGCTGTATATGTAATCTGAACGAACGGTTCAGTTACACTGTTTTCATCATTACTCTTTCAGAAAACGGAATAGGTATGTTGATGTGTTAAAATGTAAAAAGTTCCTAAAATATCCAGGCTGCAAAAAGTAGATAAAACTTTATTCTACGTAAAAACGCAGAATGCTACAGTAAAATGATATAAATATCTGGAAAATCAGAAAATAATTCATGTCCAATAATATTTTTAATATAGGAAAACTTGGTTTGCGACCAACGAATAAAACAAGAAAACAATTACGGATCACATTGTTTAAAATTATTGACCCTCACTATTGCAGTGCAGTACGAACAAGTTGAAAAAAGAAAATGTAATGGAGAGAACATGAACAAACTCCAACTAAAAGTAAATGAAAAGAGTCATTACAAATCACGCAAGACTGTAGAGCGTCTCAGTCTCATCCCTCAGAAATGATCAGGAGGAGGAAGAGAATCTAGATCGTCATCGATGACCACACCGATGGCCACAACAGCACTGAGAGCCCTGGAAGCTGTAAAAATGCATTACCAGGTAGTTAATGACGGTAGTTGTATTCGCTAGTATAACTAGTGGAACACAACAGCATCACTTTGAACTGACTCAAAAGACATCAGTGTCACCAAGGGAACAAAAGAGTATTCTTTCTAGCGAAGAAAAGGACAGAAATTTCACTATTGGGTCCGGAACCCACCTGTCATTTTATCTACCGGACAGACAGGATGGGTATGAAATATAAACTAGTTAAGATGTACAGTGGAACTAATCACAACGCACTGTTTACTCATGCGACATCTCACCTCAATTGAGGTGAAAGATGATCCCGTTTCTAGAAGCTGTAGAGAGGACGAAGAAACCCCTTCCACTGATTATGTGGATGTCGAGCTTTGGTAACTGTTAAGCATTCGAACTTTGAAGCTGCAGCAATAGAACCAAAAGAGATACCAAACGCTCTATTGGAAACTGTCCTAAAATTCCTTGAGGAGACAGGACTGATGGAATGAACAGCTTGTGGGGACATAATAAGCATCGGGTTCAGTGAACAGGGCTTGTACCTACCCCAGGAATAACATTATGTAATAATAATTCCTCATCCACCAGTACATAACTCACCCACCTTTTCCATAATATGTTTACAGTGTAATCCACAATTTTCAAAAATTTAATATTATTTAAGATCTAGAACTGTAGCAAACTTTTTGATTAAAATAATCAAAGAATCGATTTTGGTGAAAAAGCCCTATGTACTAGCACAAGTTATAGCTATTGTTTCGGCGTTTCAGCAAAACGTCAGGTTGCTACTAATTTATTAATCGATTCGATGAAAAAGCAGTCCCATCTCCTTGAAATCACGTGTGTACAACTAGTTAGTACCAGAGCACTCTTAAGTACGTGGGTACACCGACTGAATGTACATATAATTGAAAATCGTGAGACAAACAAATACAATAGATAGATTATCTTGTGTTAGAACTTTTGGTAAACAATCGATGACTGATAAACAATCAGAGCCAGGTCATTTCTGCCTAATTATTAGCTATCTGCTTTCCACGTAGATAATATGTATTTCATCAATAATGGTCTAAACACAATATATTCTTAATCAGTTATTGCCTAGTAAAGGTTGATTATCACTATACATACCGTTTCCGTTCCATATCCCTTTCGTAAACATTCGGTAAAATTTTATTGTATTCACACTATACTTTACGTTTAATTTCCATGTCAGTACATTTGTGACCACACCGTTGACGTTTACTTTGTAAAAACAGTGAAATCAGTACTATGTGGTCCGAAGAAAATTTAATAATCGCCGCTGTTATTTTGGACGAGGAAGAGCGTTTACAAAGAAAGCGAAAAAGGCGCTTCGGAATTCACAATATATTGAAACAACGAAATGTTCATGGGAAATATATTTCTTTATTTCCGAAATTAATGGACGACGACACAAAATGTTTCCAATATTTTCGCATGTCAAAGTATTGTGTTACTTTTTAAAGATTCGTAATAAAACATTTTTTACTAGCTTATTTGTTATATTTCACTTACCTGTTGCGTTTAATTCCTTAGTAATCGATGTCCATACTTTTTCTTTATGATTAACATCGCTGTACTTACTAGTTTCCAAATTATACAGTTCAGGATTTTGTCTCATAAGTGCTATTAATATTTCATCATTCATTATATGCTACGATTTTCGATTTTAATTAATAGAATGAATTGATACGGTACGCTCCTTGATTCACACTAGCCATACCATTTCCATCACATTTCAGCCTGTCCGCCAAAAATACGTTTCGAAGGAATGGATATGGACCGAGGGCAGGCTGGTATGTAAACGGAACGGAAACTGTGTATGCCCGCGCACTACTAAGCCTTACGTACATATTACTTAGAGGCGAATTTCTATATTTTATAAGAATTTGAATAACAAATTCCCGGTAATTTTTTATCATAGTACATACTTACGTGATACTAACTTCTGATCTTTTTCCAAAAATATACGGTTTTCGAGTTATATCATATTAAAGTGGTTTGAGGATAAAATTTGAACAACTTTATCCTACGTCCGTTACGTTGACTTTTATATCAAAAACCACATCTCTGCAGTTTATGGTTTTCAAGTTATTTATTTCGATGTTTTTCATATAATTCGCCATATCCGTGCTTAATTCCGAACAAATCAAATTGAGATTTTTGTAACAAATCAAGGAAAGTTAATTTTAACTAACGCAAGTCATGTTAATGTTATTCAAATAGGTTTCAATAAAGAATAATTCATAAAAAATATTCAGTGATTGTAGTTGTCTGAAGTGATCGTGTGATAGTGTGATAAATATCCTTATAAAAAAATCATCTTAACATTCAACGTGAAATCCAAAAATTAAATAAAAAAACACTGTTATATTTAAAATAAAAAAGTTGATACCGACTTCCGATACAGTCACAATATTTGTAAATATTTTCATTTTCGTGGACCCTCAGTCCAAATTTTCAGAATTAAATTCCGACCAGAAGTCCCTAAACTTATTTAGTTAACGCGACTCGCCAATCACCTTGTATATATTATGATGGCCGTATGGATATTAATTTCATCTGTTGTAGTGGGTTTTACCTGCTTCTTTTTCGTGTTTTTATTTAATAGTAAAGCTTTTAAGCAAAATTATACATATATTTCATATGCTGTTTTACTACAAAAGCCTGTAAATGTCTCCAGTCACATTTCCTGTATATTTACCAATTACAGAGTTACTTAATTTTTTATCAAACTGTACGTTTACCACATGATCTGAAGAAATCAGATTTACCATTCTTCCTCGAATTTTTCGGTTTGGTATTTTTTCGATTATAGGGGAATTATTCACGATCTTATCTAGTTTTAATTTGGGATTAATGTTTACTTTACCAATCATTCTTCGAATATTTAATGAGACGCAAAATTTCAGGAACATTTCACATGCAACACAATTTTGATGATAATCACGACGTTCGAAAAATTATAGGTAGCCATAAAACTAAATTATTTTTTGTTGTGAAACAAAAAATATTTATAAACTACAGAAAAAATCTATACTAATTCAAATCCAGCTTCACTCACTAAAATTAACAAAAATTAACTCACATAGATCAATTCGAAAATTTAACCAAATTATTATTAGAAACAATATCAAATACATACTAAATATGTTTTCTAGTTTAAGGAATGGAATTTCTAGGAATAAACGGAATGTTGACTATTCTAAAACTAATTTCTTTCATTTTGGATATTTCGATAGCAAAGTGATGAAAATTATATTGGGTGAGTAGAGCATCCCTGAAAACGCCCAGATAAAAATTTTCAGATCCCTATTGCTTGTAGTTCTGCCAAAATGGAAGCATTTTTCATTGGAAGCATTATTGCCTTTATGGAAGACGATTTTAAATTTTTTGTTTGTGGTTGTGGTAAATATTCTGTTTCTCTTACTCTTACTTTTATTTTATTTTTGTTCATTAATATGCTCCTATGCTTACGTATATAATACATATTATGTATATATGTAGATACCTTCTCAAAATTATATTAGAAGGTGCAGATACCTTCTCAGAATAAATGCATTAAGTATATCGATTTATATTTAATAACAAACTATGTACTTAGTCAGTCAAGGTCGTTAAGGGATAAACCACATATTACATTTGAAAAAATTTTTTTACTTAATACAATTTAATATTTGTAATTAATGTTTTTTGAATTGACAATTTTATGCATTCTATTTTGCAAAAAACAAATTTTGATTCATGAAAAATAATTTCCAATGAACTTCACAGGAGATCCAATTTTAATGTAATACGTTGAGGATATCACTAATTTTGTGTCTACAAACTGCAAAAACGGGAGTTAACCTTTGTCATCTACATCGTAAACG